>CM029362.1:24043605-24070704 GCA_017140985.1 Hormaphis cornu
AAAAAAAAAAAGAAAGAAAAAAGGTCTCGTGTGAGTTCACAACTCGTCCTAACCTGAGGCGGACAAGTGAGGATTTAAAAAAGAAAAAAATCGTTAGGCCTATTACGTACGCCGATTATAATACGTAGTTCGTTTTCCGATAATTTCCATCGTGACAAAAATTTTAACGGCTCAGTGTCAAGCACTCGCTCGAATGACACCCGCAATATTTTACGAGAGGGGCTGCACACGAACGGCGTATTTTTTGAGTGTTTCGTCTTGTGTGGCCAGTATAGTGCGCATTTATAATTTATAAATACCACGTTACAAATCACAAAATCGTCGTCAAGTGTTACATTATATTCAAACTGCAGTAAAACATAACGACGCGTATTCTTTCCGGTTAAAAATAAACCGGTGTTTTACGTTGTATTACGTCGTTGTGATAATCTTTAATCGCGTATACTTACCGCGCTTACTCTCTAATTGTGTACAACGCCTCGTAAAATAAAAAAAATCGATTAAAAGTTGTTTTCGTATGCAGTGTTTGTCAAACTAACTTTGAATCGTTTACTACGGTCAGCATTATAATATTTTTTCCGTCGTTTTTTTTTTTAACGGATGTATTCGGAAATTCAAAAGACATTGGTCGTCAACCCCCGCCGAGTAACCTTAATCGGAAGAATTTTTTTATCATTTTTTTTTCTTAGAGATTATGATTCTCGCAGTTGTTTTTCGTAAAAAACCTATAATTTTCATTTCGGAATCTCTAAACCCGATCTAAACAGTATATTTTTTATACACACCGGATTAAAAAATTTCGTAAACCAAAAATTTTTTGTCGCACTATTTTTTCGAAATGACTCTTTTAAGACTCGATCGATTTACGTGTACCAATCATGTCGGACGAATGAAGACGAAAATGCGACGAGCACATTAACAGTTAATCCTTATCGTACGAGTCATAAGCGCCTACACGATTTCGTACATATTTTACAACAATATTTGTTGAACACCATCGATTCAATTCGAATCATCAGCCCGCCCAAATCAGTGACTTACTCCACTCGTTTTTTCAATCACAAAATATATCAACGTTTCGTAATACGTCACAAAACACTATAGGTGTAACATTATTGTTATAACATATAGTATAAAACAGGCATCGATTAATACGGGTTTGCGTAGTATTGATGATAGATAATGAACATTTTTAGTATTCCAATCAAAGTATTTTTTCCGAAAAATTGATCCACGCCAGGGATTTTCTTTCAACCACGATATTGTAATACAACTATAATGTTTGTACGAAACACCAGCGTTTTACCCCGGAGGATCGCAGACAAAGTGGCGACCGGCCAGCGAGTTCTCGGAAATCGTTAATCGCTGCTGCGGGCCAGACGATTAATTGATTCTGTTAATCTTTCGGGGGGGTACAATGGCAGACGAGTTATTAATAAACGAAATGTTACCCATTAGCTCAGCATTCACAATAATTAGTGCGAAGTATTACACGCGTATAATACAATATATACGCCGCAATCGAACATAAATATTTTTGACTCGGTGGAAAATTATTGTCCCGGTGAAACGCGCTGACCAAATAAAATGTTAAAATGTGCTCTTAAGACAATGTGACGGGGGTGTCGTCTACTATTATAACGTAGGAAAACAGTAGTCTTTTTGAAAATTATTTCCCAACGACTCCGATACGCTCCCACTTTCGACGCGGTGTCGAAAAATAGTGAAAACTTCGACTAGTTTAGTTCAATTAAATTGCCTTCAGTCAACAACGACAAAAAAAGTAAGCGGACAAGTTAAGAAAATGAAATAAACCAGTTTGTATAAAACGCCCGATCATTTTCAACTATAACGTGGTTAGGAGAATATAATATGTAATGGTCAAAACAAAAAAAAAAAAAAAGGTTAATGAATCGATTTCGTTTGTTGGTTCCACTCGATAACGAAAAACACTAACTTAACTTTGCGACAACGATATATGTAATTAACAACAGAAAGTGGAATCAATGAAATAAGTTAAAAAGTAAAAAAATAATTAACTTTTTAATAATTAAATTTTTCACTAGTAAAATGCGCCTAACTTTGTTTTTATAAATTCCTTTTCAAAATACTCTTAAACGTTACGAATCCGTTTTTTTTTTTTCTAATTCGTATATACTTTGCAACTTGATTTTAACCTAATTTTAAAGTAGGAACTATTATGTACAATCTATTCTATTTTTTTTAGAATAAATTATTTTTGTAGAAGACGTGTATACGGTATGAAATACTTTGAAAAAATAGTATTTGAAATAGGTATACACGATCGGTGTTAATTATTTCGTTACTACACATTTATTTTCATTCGTTTTTTTTGTTCAAATACTTAATTGATAATGTGTTAACGCATATTAGTGGAGCGAATGATTGGAGCAAAAACTTCGATCACCCTTAAATGAAAATTTGTCATCAATGAGTGTTCCTACGGAATTTATTGTTATTTTTACTGTCGACAATTTTTCGCCGATTTTATCCAACAAAACGACCTATTTTATTTTTGCTTTTTTTTTTGTGGTCGTGGACGAAAACTGTGCACCTACCAAACCTGCAGTGACCCGGACCCAAAACGAATGACCTACTCTCCACTAGCTGCTCGTCACACCTTTTTACTGTTAATTTTTTTGTACACGTTTTAACCGTCAACGAGTGCAAACATATTATACTTTTTATCGTTTTAACGTTTTATCTGTTCAGTATAGAATATGCGAGATAATATTTACATTCTGTATTCAATACCTACTAAGTAGGTCATAATGGAATTCATCGTCCGATTGCCGAAAGGTAAATGAACACTTCAAACGCACTGTTACTTTTTACCAGGGCATAAATATTTATTTTCGACTCAAGTTGAAGTCGAGTAAACAAAATTCTTTTGACCAAGTTAAGAGCTTTGTGTAAATCGATTGTGTTGAACATATAGTAACAGTCATATTACATTAAACTCGAGTGGATTTAATATTGTTGTACAAAAAAAAAAAAAAAATACAAATCAACTGAAAAACTCTCACGGCTTCAATTTTTTTAATTTTGATTTCACAGGAGACTTACACACATACATTAACAGTCAGAACTCGATTGTTACGCCCTATAAAATGTTGCGATTTTTGTACAATTTAAACGAAAAGGAATTTAAAAAATATTAATGCCGTGAGAGTTTTTCCGCGCAAAACGTTTTTTGTGCGATGTCTGCACCGATGCCGCCCGTCGTATTTCTGTTTGGGCGGCAGATAAGAAAACAATAGTACAGTAATGCAAAATAATATTATCACCGACAAAGTCACATAAAATGTGGACGCGATAAGACTTTCCAGTACAAATTATCTAAGGCTAACAACGAGCCTAAATATTATTTAAAAAATTTGTCGTCTAATCTTTAGTCGGTTACTGCGGTTAAAAAATCGAAATCTCGCACTTTGAGTTCTTTCCCGCCAGTTTGAGTTTTGTAGTTAGAAGTCTGTGTATCTTTTGAGTGTAATACAACGTTGGTATACCGTGGTTTGGCCGATTTTTAAAAATCGATTTATTTTAAAAGTCATTAGGGTGTTTGACAACGTTAACAATTGAATTTTAATGAAGATCGATATTCCAAAAAACTCGACGTCAGTATAGGTATCGTAATCATTTTTCAATACTAATCGTTTCGCTTGTGAAGGAATCCTAAGATAGAAATAACGTAAGTATAGAACTCTTTTTCTTCTTGTTTCTTTGGATTACCCGTTCACGTACCGGGGCCCGGCCGGGTCACCTTCTCACCTTCTCGTCGAACCTGCGTTGAAGAAGAAACGAATTTACAGTTGTTTTAAAACCGATACGATGTTGTCGAAAAGTTCAGTAACAACTCTAAGAAAGATGAAAAGTTGAAACCGACTTTTAACACTTGGCGACTCGTAAACGCCCATCGTCGCTCGCTTATTATTACACTAATTGAATGAAATATAATAATAATAATAACATTATAATGAAACGGCCGCGGATCGCGTACGATCTCATCGCTGCGATGCGCGCGGCATATTCCTTTGATGTTCGCCGACAAACGTATCGGCCGCGCTCGACCGTTCCCCGCCGACCGTTCGTTTTCCCACAAACGCGTGTAATATTTTTTCTTCTATTCGGCGGACCGACATCATAATATACGTACCATTATTATCATTATAATATTACGATAAAAGATGAACGTGGACACGACTCGCATCACGTACACGTCTACATCAGAGTGTGTAACACATTATGGGCTCTTATCAGTGTAATCAGGGGCGTCGTTTGAGGTACAACGTGGGGCGAAATCGACCATAAAGTAATTGTTTCTTTTGTAGTTGTTACAGCGTGCGTTCGATTATTATTATTGATTATCTATCTGTATAACGCACCTACTTGCTCGATGTACTCATTTTACTAAAAGTTGCAGATTGAAAACGGTTTTTGTAGCGCTCGTGGTTTTTGAAGTTTGAGGTCTCATTTTGTCGGCTGTCGGCGTTTCGAACGTTTTGAGCAAATATAATACGAGAAAATACTGCTGCGAGAAATCAAACAGTATACCGTGTGTATCAGTGTACACAATTACAAAATTGTAGTTGTGTATCGTTGTAAAGATAAAGTACCTGTGATTTCAAACGTCTAGCACATGAAACGAGTAGCGATGGAAAATTCAATCTGTTATAGTAAAAACCATATTGTGGAAAACGATGTATGGGATTGAGAAATGTAAACAAAGTTCTAAAACAAACCGAATTACGTCTAGTTCATTCTGCACTTGGAGAGTCACTTATCTCTTACGGCACGATTGGCTGGGGAGAGGGGGGGTAGTACTGTATCTCACTTACAAACATGCCAAAACCAAAAACTAAGAATATTAGTAAATAAAAAAAATAAAAAATGTATTTGAAGAATTCGATGTGGTGCCAGTTAAGAAATTATATCTAAAAATCACCGCCGTGCTTTGAAAAAACTGTGATCTTCAACCAATAATGCGTAGAATAGACACAAGCAACGAGAAAAATCATGAAAAACAAGACCGCCTCTAGTGTAGACATTATGAAATAGCGGACACAAATTTATGGCAATACCCGCACTCGATATAATGAATTTGCCGATGGATGTGTTTAAAAAATGTATTTTCCAATGGTTGATAGAGTCTCCAGAGAATTTAAATTTGTAATATACAAAATGATAAAACATATATATGTAAAAAAAATATTGTAACCATACGTGTATTTTTATTTTTCAACGTTAGATAGTTTGATGTTTAATTGTAATTTGATACCGTTGTCATCTAGTCGTCTTATATTCGTATAGTTAATTCTAGTTAAGAAAAAAATTACTCTACTTAAAATAAAAATAATGTACTTGTTATTTTCGATTCGCACGGTTTTCGTACCCATAGTAATATGATAAGTATTTCCACGGGATTTTAAACAGTTTTTTCGCATTTTCTTTTGAAATTTTCACCTTCGTATAATATTTTTTTTTTTTGACATCAAAGATAACTCGTCGTACAAAACAAAACTGAACAAAAGATTTTTGCTAATTTTCTCTGGTACAAGCATTTGTTGCGGCCCACCCTTTCTTCCGGCTGTTTACCGAAAATCCGCGATTTCGGATAAAATCGAGTCTAAGAGATGGTCGAGTTGATTCCCATACACGGCGTTTCCAATTCCAAAAATAAAAACGAATAATTTATCATCTGAAGTACGCCGTATAACAGCACGTGTCGAATTGTATTTTGCATACTCGATTTTCCACTCGCATTTAGACATCGTGCGTACGCAGTAAAACGAAAAACCACCCCGGGCGGCGCGCGTTAGCGTACAACGCATAATATTAATAACTGTCTCCGTAATAAAATAATACACTTGGCGCGAAACCGAAAAATTTTTACGTATTTTTCAAAATCGTAATTTTCACGCACACGTGTTCGTACAGTGGTGTACGCGCGGCCCTTTTACGGAGTGAACTACGGTGGTAGGCCGCGTTGTGTAAAGTGTAAAACGGTTCTCAATCGTTTTGCTCGCTCTCGGGGTGGTCTTTTACACCGTACACATTTTTGGAATTATACCATAAAATACGATGCATATAGATGCATGTGTATGCGATCGTGTGAAAAAGGACTCTCTGTACCTTCGGGGCTTGGCGGTTAGGCGACTTTGTCGACGCGAACGCGGGAGAAAAAGGCGCGAAAAATTGGCCTTCGTTCAAACGCATTAGTTTGTTTTCTTTTTTTCTTTGGTCGGGTTTTCGTTTTGGCTTTCGACAGTGCATTTCAAACAAAAAATACGACGAAAACCTATTATACTCTTGTACGACTCACCCCGATTTCAACCTTAAAAATAGGCACGAAACGTATCGAGCAGTACAATTTTTGTTATTTCAATTTTATGAATTATACAGTGTGAACGTAGATAAAACAAAGTAAAAAAAGCGGTGCAATTTGTTATAGTAATATTCAACTTTGGGGGGTGGGATCAAATGTCGTTTAACGTTTTTTCAATCAAACAACCAAGTTGAAAACGCCGTATATTTTGTTACGTTCGGAGGATTTCACGTTAAGCATACTACATGTTTTTAAATTCCGAGCACCGCCGCAGCTGCACCAGTCAGGAACGTGTCGATAACGACGATATTTTTTTTCTCTAAAAACCAGGGCTAGAAAAATCTCAAAATTTTTACATGCCCTGTCGGGCATGTTAGTCTCAAAAATACATGCCCGAATGAAATTTTTACATGCCCGAAAATTTTATTCGCGCAAGTCAAGGAATTTTTGATTAAAAATTTACATGCCCGGTCGGGCATGTGAGGGTGAAAAATACATGCCCGATCGGAATTTTTACATGCCCCGGGCATGTCGGGCAATATAATTTTCGAGCCCTGCTAAAAACCCTTTACGCACACAGTTTTTCGTTGAAAATTTTCGATCGTACGGAATAATGTTTGGACACAACGTAATCGTTATCGCGGGAGCCGTTTACCGAGCGCGTCATTTTTTTCGCTGTTGAAAATAAACGTTTTTTTCGTTTTCTTCGTCCCCCGGACGGTCGAAAAACCACCCCCTCGCATAGTCGAGTCGGACGGGTCACCAGAACGCGTACGCACGAATAGCCGAGTCAGCCCGTATCGAAACCGTATGATTTTTTTTTTACTAGAATACGCGCCCTCGAGTATTTATTTATTTATTTATTATTAGAACCGAAGACACGAGGGTTCTTTTTTTTTGTCGACGTGTGCCCCGTTCCCAGCGGGCGGGAAGACGGTCGATCCACAGACGTGTCCTACATTATTGTGTATTGTGCGTCGCATAATACGTATAACACGACGTTAAGAGTAAGTATAATATACGAATTTATAAAAAAAAAAAGATGGAAAAAAACACGTGCACGTTATCTAGACGCACAATCGCGTTCGGGGCCAATTGATTCCATATGCGACGACAACAATAATATTATAAAGCGCGACTGCGACGTCTGAATACAATAATAATACGTGTATACAAACGGTGGTGTGTCCGTTCTTATCGCCGAGTCAATTTATTTACACGAACCGAAAAGGGTATAGCCGATCGTGCATTTTTTAAAATAATAACCGTACGCCTTTGTGTCGTAAATTTCGTACGTAGTCGTAAGAACAGTGTACACAGTATATAATAAGAAACGTTTGAAATCGTGGTAGATATTATATTTGATCTACATTTTTGCTTCTCCGCGATAACTTTCACTAGCTTGATTACTCAAAGGTACATCTCGTATAACGAAAAACTTTGAATTTCTGTTTTAAAATCGTATATTACACTCGATGTTCATTCTCCGAAAATCAAACTTTTCGTCCTCAGACGACTCGGATTTGATTCTTTATCGCGTTTTTTTTTTTTTTTTTAGATCAGCCACACAGATTTTTACACCGATTCAAAAAACACTCGCGTTTTTTTGTGCGAGTTTATTGTCTGAAACGCGCTCATGATACCGTTGTACTATATCGTCGACAGAATAGACTTCCCTGTAATTAAATTGGCGGAATATTTTGTACACACTTGGAAAAAAAAAAAAAAAGAGTTTTTACCTTTTTGTTTTATCCTCGTAAAATCTCAAAATCGGTTCCAGATTTCTTCAAATACTACTTTCGTGTATTATTCCGCAGGCTGCAGCACACTATTCACTCGAACCGATATCGAAAAAATAACTTACCTAAGGATGTTAAACTACCGGTTATTCACTATCGGCAAGTTTGCTTTGGTAACGTTACCCGAGTAAAATAATTTTGAGTAATTTATACATTATTTTGCTGCTGTATACGATGTGCGCGAAAAAATCTTCTGGATCAAATGTAAAAATTAAACTTTATGATAAAAGTCTTATGCGATAAATTGACTTTACGGTTGGTATTTGCATAATTAGATACTGGAATTCGGAAAATGATCTTTGTTTGAGATTTCACCATCGGTTTGTATAGTTTCGCGGTTTAAACTGTTGGAAGCATAATACTATAATCTACCGTGGTTGGAAGTTAACTGCCAGTACAAATGCGGTATTTAGAGAAATTGAAAACAGTTGTCTGAAACTTTATAAAAAATGGTTTTTGAGTACAAAAAAACATTAAAATGGAAGATTACTTTACGACATTCCCCATAAATTATTTACTTTAATTTACTTTACTCAAGTAGTATCATCGCAACTCGCATCGCTATATCGTAAAACCGATATAATGTGATACGCATCATGCAGCTGCACCCATTATTATTCCACTAATGTATAAGCGGGACGGTATCTCGGGACAAATCACGTTCGGTCGAGCTGCCAATCGACTTTTTTCTCCTACAAACTAAACACAATAACATTATACACACACACACACATTATTACATAATATTATTACATATTATGTACGAGCTGCACCCGAAGATAAATAAAAAAAGAGGAAAAAAAAAAAAGTGACAAATGGGTTAGGTCGCGTACCCTACGCGTCCTTATCGGCCGAGTCCTGCACCCTCCATTATATTATTATAGTCAATAAGTCGTGTAGTATAATTTAATAAGATACGTTGGTGTGTATTTATTTAAAAATAGAAACAGTCCCACATTTTTTGGCCGTTTGAGCACCCGACACACCCGTTGGAACCGTGTCGACCAGCAGTCGCAGGCCTTATACACCCCTAACATAATATGTGCTTACGGATTGCACGAGGGTTGTCGAATTTTGTCGTTTGTAGTAGTATACTGTATTTTGTTTTTCGTACACGCTTCCCGCAGCGGCGGTATTTTTCCAATGTTATGGCGTTGCTTGGAAAACACTTTAGAAATTTTGAAAATTGCTCGTCCAAAACTTTCGACGTCTCTGTCGGTTTACACGTGGGGGATAATGATGATATATAAATGGGGTGGGTGGGTCTACTGCGGGCTAAGGAAAAAACGTTAAGGGTCGTTTGTGGATTTTTCGATACAGTAACCACTTTGTTTGTATTTTCCAATCTTCGTTCTGAAAACTGTTCTGGGCCGTCGCGATTGCAAGGAACTTCGCGCGTTACACGTTTGGGGGGAGCACTTGATCATTACAATAGTATAAAATATGGATTTTTGGTAACGCCAATACGTTTTGTTTTTAAAAAAAAACATGATGCGTTTTTTTCCACGATTTTTTCGGCAGGCGCAACGCCGACAAGTCGACTTAAACACTGCTTTAATTTACGGTTTTGCAAACGAAAATGAGTTTTCATAATTTTACGACCGTTTAAATCGATCATACACCTCGAACGCGAAACGCGATGGACCATCGAACTTTCGAGAAAACTCGTGTTGGACGAATTGAACTGTAAACAACTGTAATCAACGCGATCGCGTACGGACTACATTTTGTGTAAAAATCAGTCCGGTCCGTTGCTGTTTTGCGGTGTTGTAGCGACTGCTGTTACGCACACGGAAGAAAATAAAATACGTAAAGACGTGTAGAAGTGCAAAAAAAAAAAACGATTGACGGTGCGCGTTAAAAAAACGTATTAAAAACACCAGCGCAAGACCCTTAACTCGCAGTAACAATAATACAATGTTATGCACAAAACATTACATAATTTTTCAGTTTATTTTTTTTATTTTTTATACAATAGCGCGTACGTGTGTGATACTATCATTATTATTATGTAGGGCATTTTATTATTATGTCGGTTGTTACCACACACCCCATCACGACTGTTTCCTATAGTATACACGCGCTAACCCTTTTTTTCTTTTTTACGGGAACGTTTTTACGCGACGTACAAACGGCGTAAAGGTCCCGGCCGCGTTTTCTTTTGACTTTTTTTTTCGCACTTGCGCGTTATAAGTGCACGTTGTACGCGCGCGCATTCGAACGTTGCGTTTGAACGAAAACCACGTACGCGCGTAACGTTTGTGCGCAGCAGTCGCAAAATAAAATTGACGTGTAAGATACGTCGTAAAAAATATAAAACACTTAGGTGCGATTTACGTCCTCTGTATGAAAGTGGTGTACCGCAATGGCGTACACTCCATATTAGGTTATAGATATTGTATATTTTTTTCGCTCGATCGGTTGGTACTGCCGTTGGGCTAGACCCTATAAAACAGCGGTTGCCCATCTTTTTTGAGACTTTTACCCATAAACCAGGTTAGATTTTAATAAACACCTCTCTCCAACAAAAAAGTCGAGTTAAAAAAATATGCGTTATACAAAAAAGTTTTACAACCAATAAGTAATGATAATGACGTTAGTTAACAAGACGGTTGCTTATTTCTAACGATTTTTTTGAGTTTCGGCCAATTATGTCTCGTTCCGAGTTCATCTCGCTTTTGTCGCCGTTGTTGAAAATCCACTTTCACACCTGTGCGTTGTGGATCTCAAAGCCGTTTAATGGATGCTCGCCACCATATTTTCGCCTAAATGTTGTGAAAAATCTATTTTCTGCGTGTTATCTTCACATTTAAGTGCTAAAAATCGTGCTTCGGCTTCAAATTCCAAGAAATTCGAGAAAATATTATAAATATTATTTGAAGGCAATAGAATTATCAGTGTCATGTCCCCAAAACTTTAACGACAATAACAACGTTATTACAATTGCTTTTACAATCGTAGTCGAGTCAATAATAATAGATATAAAGTACGTAAAACCAAATAAACATTCTACCCCTCAAAAAATCGTGTTTCGCCCCTTTGGGATGTGATCGCCCCCAGGTCGGGGGGAACCGCTGCTATGAAACTATTTTCGTTTGTTTTTTACCCGCAGTTACCTACTGTGTACGTATAGTGTACGGTTTGGATATCGAGATATCTTTAAGAGCTGCGATAGAATGTCATTAAAATGCACAACAGCGAATCGCGTGAGCCGCGCGTGTATGTGTCGGCAGAACCCGAGCCACAAACACGTAGCGTATTAATACAGCACGTACGTATTCCATATTTCGTCGTCTTCGAAACAGATCCCAACAGTTTGTTCGCGTATAATATGCGCGTGCTTTAGAATTTTTTTTGTAAATTAACACAAACACCCCTCACACATAACGCATCGCGTTATAGTTAGAGGATCACGCATATTGTTCGTGCGTTTCAAACCACAATGTTGTTGAAACTTACTACAGATGTGTCGCGATACATTTATTATAACTTAAAGCTTACATACAGACTAGAATATTGGGGGAATCCATCCCCGTGATTACTACGCCCGCACAGCCGTTGGAACTGTTAAAAAAAAGCGACAAAACCGTCGCTTCTGGACGTATAAAAATTGAAAAGTCGCCTGTACAGACCACATACTCTATTATTAGAGTATTTGTTTTATTATGTTATTTGTTATTTTCCACCGCGTAGCAGGTTCTTCAAATTATTTTTGGTAACGTATACGCTGCGGTGTATCCAATTTTTAAACGCTCCCCCTAAACGTTAGACAAAACCTGTACGCATAATTATCGGCAACGCGCGAGCCCCTATAAATTTACCCCCCGATACTGCAGCTTTCTATTGTAACCCGAAAAAAAAAAAAATCCTGGACGCGACGCACGTTGTGTGCGATTGATTTATTCGTTAGGATAAAAATATAAATAAATATGTATATATTACGACTTAGATGGAGAATATTGTCCGCGAGGCGTAGACGGACCGAGGATACCTAATCCGTGTCACCATAATATAATACCTAAGCAGTATAACGAAAACATTAATCGGCTTATAGAAATCCGAATAGACGAAACGTAATATTATACTGCATAAAATATACAGCGTCGGAGTAAATCACGTCAGCGCGGTATTTTATTTCACGATTTTATCGTACAGGATGTTTCAAAATGGTTTATCCGATTCTAGTAGGCTATACGCGTATAATTGTTGAGCCAATATAGTTTGCGGTGAATCCGCCACGAACAACCGTAGTTCAAGTTTTTTTCGTACGCATACCTGAGCCTGTAATAACACGAGCGCCGAGGTTCAACGCGCTTCGTTCCGTCTTGTTTGGAGAAATGCCGACCGAACCGCAGAAAAACCCCCCTATAGGAGGTGTACTCCGCGAGGTATTATTTAAGAGGTATTTTTTTTTGATTTCGAGTAGAAAAAGAAATGTGTATGCAAAATGCACAGCTTTCTGCTCGACGTTTCCCACGACCGATCAAAGCGAGGGTTCAAGTGATGCAGCACGCGTGCACTGGCAGTGAAAACAAAAAAAACTCGAAAGCCTCATCTTTCAAAAGATTCGACTGTTCCACTGCGCAAACAACGGGTTCGGAATGCGTGTAACAACCTATGCTGGAATCGGACGAATCGTTTTGAGACATTCCGTGTGTTACGTTATTCTTAACGAGAACAGTAGTCATGCGAGCGGCATCCGCGTGTAATCGTGTAGTCGACACCTGCAGTACACACATCGAATATCAGTTTACATGCCTACGGTGGAAAAAAAATTTAATATTTCTTTTTTTTTATCGTACGAGGATTACGATTTCACACGCGCGATCCATATCCCGAGTCCAAATAAGTTAAATACTGTAGTACGTAAATCTTATATTGTGTTACATTCGTACGGAGGCCGCGTAAATATATGAGCGTGTTTTTTTTTCCACGCGTCACTCCAGACAAGACATAACAATATGTACACCGAACGCGTATCGTACCGATGTATAAATTATAATAAATTACACGGAGCTTCAAAAGGTAAAAATAGAAGTGCGTACAATGACGTGTGTTTAAGTGTATAATATCTGATGGTGTATTTTTGAATTTCAAATATGTGAAACCGACACGACACTTTTAGGGTAGCTTAGCTTATTTTTTTTTTTCCGTTAAATACGAATGTAGCGCGACGGGGGCTTATTGCGCGTACGTATCGTGTACCTACTTTTTATATTATTCGTACGTTTTATTGGGCCGTGTGGAAATAATCATAAAATCTCGTCCTAGTGTCGATCTCGGAAATTCGCACTGCGTTTCGATGCTGCAACTCGCCGCGTTTAATCGCAATATAATATTTTATTTTTGTACGTTGTAATAAAAACTATTTTTGTGTCCATAGATTTTACACCGAGAAGGTGTTATAATATTGCGTACAAGTTCTATTATAAACTAACAATGATACGCGATTAATTTTTGACGCATCGTAACGAGTGCGACCCACGTTGCGGTAAACAAGCGTCGGCTGACACGCTTTATATAATATTTTTTCGTAAGATGATCCGCGGGTTATCAAACACTCGATAACACTGTTGTTACTGTCTGTACGGCATAGTGTACCTGTACGTAATTATGAAAACATTATTACCGTCTAGTTTTCGGAGGATTATTCCTGATGCCAGAAGAAACGCGAATAAACAACGGTATCATTGTTGTATAACGACTGCCAACAACGAGAACCCACAAAACATCGTAATGTTACGCGCATAATAATTAGCGTTTGACGTGTTTTTAGTTGAAATATTTCGCAAAATCCCGAGTTATGATTAAAAAGAAACTGGAACGCTCGCGAAAGAAATGCGTTGTAGAAAAACATTATAGGAAGAACTCGGAGCACGGAATCGGAGGGAGATAGTGGATCCAGATAAGCGGAGAGTGATTTGGTGATGGCGGCAAAAACTCTTGGAGGTTAATGAAGGCTAAAAGAAGATGACTCGTTCTAAGCATTAAAACGTTTTATAAAAACGTCGAAATTTTGCGACGCGACTCTCAGTTTGGTCGTATTACGATAGTAAATATTGAATCGCGCCCGATCAATATTCCACTGTATACAGTGTCCCATTACTCATATTTTTTTATCGTGAAATTTTCAAACATTACGCTTATTATGTTGTGCTCGAATCGAGAAGGGCCCCTTCGTTTTTACACAATGTTTTAGCGTGCCCCTTGTAATTTACTCTTACATATTGCACAGCATAAGGGAACGTCGTTTGTACCTACGTTTTCGCTATCATTTTCTCAGTCACCGCGCAACATATACCAACGCACGCACGTAATACGCAACGTCTTTGCCTACAACGATGTTTTTAACTGCAAACCGCGTCCTTGCACGCATACATTACATATGTATACGTATATGACAAAATACGAAAAACGTGCCGGAACAATGCGACCGTCGGAGACGATAGCTAGCTGTAACATTATAGTATTTATAATAATTCGAGGCCCTGAAACGCGTCTGCTGAGGCGGCAGCAGCACGTGAGGCATTAACCACTCTTAATAGGTACCGTGTTTTTATATTTTTTTTCTAATATTTGCGCCACGACCGAACGCCTCGCACGACCGTCCCTCGCAGTCGGACCACCCTCTTTCTTCTACCCTCTTACGCGATTGTAAATATAATAAAATAAGGGTAGAGTATGTACGCAACACGCCACACGACGTTTACACACACGCACACACACCCTTTTGAAACACGTGCAAGCCCAGGGTCGAAACCGATTTATACGATTTCAAAACGCCCGCAGCACGTACGTACAATATAACACGATATTTAGAAATATACGTGACGCGTTACAATCAAGAATGGTTTTCTATTCGGACAATGTACGCGCGATACAAACAGTTCATTTTTTTTTATGCACTTATTTTTTTGTTTAGTCCGAAACCACGTTAAAAAATCTTGCTCCGATAAGCGCTATTGGAGGTCTCTGTCATATTTTACCACGACCGCAGACCGTACCTATTGTTTTTACGTTGAAATTTTACACTTCTGCGACAAGATTTTTTGGGTATTGTAGAAAAATCGATCCAATCCAGTACATTATGTGACGATGTGTAGATTGGCCCGAGAGACACGGTGTACTCATGTGAAACTTTGTTTTTCTTTTATCCGAAAAAAAATAGTTCACCACTACTGTGGCCACTACTACGGGTGTAATCGTGGCAAGTAAGCTTAGCTCCGAAAAGTTACAATCCAAAATATCAAAAAAACAAAAAATTATACGTCGACGCACGTCCAAATAATATGGTAATAATACAACGTTAAACACCGGTATTCGTGCAATATTTAGTCCGCTGCAGAGTGTAGCATAAGTATACTTAGTAAGTTAGTCAAAGTCTGCAATGGGAACGCGGAGTATATTATACAAATTTAATGTATCATCGTTATCAACTTCATCACCGCTCGTTAAAGTTTCTTGCGCACTTTCATACTCGAATGACGTAAAACATCGGCTCAAATTAGGCGGTGGCGAACGGGTTGTGCCCTCCTCCTGAACACTTGTTTAGCACTCTCAAATTTCAGTATACAACAACAAATCACAATTACTTACGGCCGTTCGTTGTATAAAAAACCGAAAACTGCACAGTTCGAAAAGAAAAAAAAAAAAATGACAAACTTTAAAATAAATCTGAATTTTATCGTTATCGACACGTTAGTTTTGTTATACATGGTCGCATAACACACACACGAGAACAGCTGTTAAACATTTTAAAGTATCAACAATAATGTACTATGTAAATTCGTGTCTTACAGAGTTTATCTGTTGTAATAGCTCACACGTATTATACATATTCAAGAAAAACGGTAAAATTATTTCAGCAGACTTATACGATATAATCATCTATATTGTACAAGGCAATCGATTTCGGGTACGTGCTGTTTCGAGTAATCAAAAGAAAAAGGTTTTTAACTATTGACAATAATGGATAATATCTTTTTTCGTACCTATTTTATGATTCGGACGAAAACGATGGCTGGGGTGCGAACGAACATGTCATTTAGTCGTGGAGAACCCTATACTTATTTTTTGGGGCTCTCGGTTTATACATAAGTATAGGGTAGAGTATTGCGTAGTCTAATCCCTGCAGACTTAAAATAGTAAACGTTATTGCGTATTGATTCGTTTATATGGTTTCAAAAAGATTTACGTCTGTATTAAACCATTTTGCGGAGAGCGTATAAAAATGAAAGTACTCGAAAATTGAAAGCGTGTTATTAAAATGAAAACAACAAGTTTTGTGCGGGCTACGGTCAAATCTTGACGCTCTTAATAAACTTACGTTTCGTTCGGTTAAACTGATGCAGTTATCACACGTTTTTTGATTACGCGCCTGCAGTAAACAAACTATTGAGTTTTTTCCGCGTTGAAAAATATAGGTGACGCCAATCGTTATTATATGATTTATGAGCGCTGTGAACTGCACTATAAGTAGGTAACAAAGTATGTACGTGTGTTACCGTTTTCGATTTATTCGGATGTTGGTGAACGGTTATAAAATATTCCATTTTTGTAGCGAGTATTTTTCTACTTTGTGCAACGGACGTGCCTATATTAATTATACATTTAACAAACAGGCTCGTCAGTGGCGTGTCTAGGCTCCTATTTATTAGGGCGAATTCGCAACGAACGATTTGTTTTCTTCCCCTCTGAAGTATGATGTATTTTCGCTGTGAATTTTTCAATCTCGCGGTGAGGTTGAGCGATCGCCCCGTCGCCGCGTTTAAAACACGCCACTGACGAGCTTTACTGACGGATCTTTCCACTGCGCACCACTACGGGTATATTTCGAAAAGGGAACTTTAAGAATTCACGAGGAACTTTCGGATCGGAGAATACTGGGGGGGATTTTCGGCCGATACGGAGATCTGGGGCCATAAATCGAAAACTGTTGATAATGTTTTCGAAACTGTTTCAATTTTTACCTGGCAAAACGAACTCATAACTGTGTTTTAAGCAAAGTCCGAAGTATCTGTACGAAATTCGTTTTCGATACTGTGCGACAGTCACTTCGGTCGCAAACGTTCGTGATTACGATATACAACGCGTACCTACACGCGGTTAATTTCCGACATCGGTGTTAAGAAGAACCGTGTGTTTGACGTTTTTTTTGTACGTTCACGTTTTACATTTTTACGCTACGGTATTTGCTGTTCAAAAAACTTGGTCTCTGTTCAAATCGACACCTTTTGTTGTTGACTAAAGCGGCGGTACCTACATACTACTGTACGCGTTCTGTGCGTATACATAATATTTTACACCAGAATAGGTCAGGAGAACCGTCGACGCGAGAATATCGTTCGATATTAAAAAAAAATACAAACGCGTGTAATTATTATTATTGTACAGGTATGGGACAATGTTAAAGTAGTTATGCGTACCCGTGACTGCACGTCCTATAGTGTACTTATTGTACCGACTGTTTCGAATATTATAACAAACACCGCCGCTTAAGAATAATAATTAGCCGTTTCTTTCAAAAAGTATCCCTCGAATGGAAGCGCTCCGCCAGCAGGTTACCGAATTATTCATGCGTTACATACCATACATTAGTGTTATCGTGACACACGTAGTGAAATGACATTCCTTTTGGAGAATTTTCGATACTTTTTTACTCGTATTTTACCGATACGGTTGAGTGCGTATGCTGGGTGTTCACACGAAACGCACAAAAAAAAAATTATTACGATTTATTAAGATTAGAATGATTTTTACAATCCTTTTTTATACGTTGCGTACGCGTATACAGTGTATTTTTCAATCAGAAGAGACTTAAGTGTAATTAGGCGATTTTGTCAGGAGCCCGTTGACGACGCAGTTGCGGAGGGAATTTGGATGACTTAACCCCGATTATATGGATTCTCAGCGCGTTGACGAAGTAAAAACGAAAAACGTAATTTGTGTACCTATGTAAACAACATTCAATGCTGTTATCTATATATATACCTTCAGAACGATACATTTAATGTCTTTAAGGGTAGAGGAACCGGCAGGCGTAGGTGGCGTTCTCGTAACTGTTGTGGAAAACTGGTCAGTCAACCACACTGGCCGGTGGCTTCTCGTCATCAAAATAGTTCAAAAATACCGATACCTGTGGGTAAACAACATTCTGAACCAAAATTAATATTATGGTAGTGTTATTGAACCACCTACCAAAATACGTGAAATTATACGGGCCCGTATACCCCCGTCGTGATATAATATTATTGTGTAGCATTCAATATGGGTGTTACGCGCAAAAACTGTTTTTATTTTCTCCGTGTACCCAAGTCAAAATCCGGTTAACTACGATGTCGTTGACGCGTTTTAGTTTTTCCCATAAAACGGCCGTCGTCATAATATACAGACCTATGAATTTTAATTAAATGTTTGTAGGCTGCGTTATTTAGTTGGTACGATATATACGTATAGAGTATACATTTCAGACGTATTTTCGATACGGAACCTTTTTGATTTCATTTCATACCGATAACGCATTTTTTACGATCTTTTCTCAGTACACGCGCGTACGTAAAGTGCATATTTTCTTGTTTTAACCGGGCATCCAATTATTTTTAGTTGGTAAATGAAATTCCGAGTGTTTTAAACACGTTTGCCGTCGGTAGCCCTAATCTGGAATAATCGTTATATTATACATCACACTGCATGCATGATATTATGATTTTTTTCTAACGACGCACACTCTCAAACCGCCTACCCGAATAATATACCTACAGAATCGTATAAATTAGAAATTAACGATTCAAACAGATACTTACTCGCTCGTGATTTATTATACACACAATATAAATAAAAATAATTTGTATACATTAAGTACTACCATCAGTAAATATATTATGATGCGCTGATACGTACGCTCGCATAACTCATTACAAATTAGCCTCGCGTTCCGACAAGGAATTTTCCTCGAAGATGTATAATTGACGATAAAAATAAAAACACGTGTAAGTACGATAAAATTTTATATCCCGCAGCGTATAGAGAAAAGATTGTACCTATTGCTTTTTGTATCTTTTTGTTTTTTTTTTTTTCCGATAGGTTTTCAAAAAAGCGCAGCGTTCGAGACGACTTCTTGAAAATATTCGGGGTTTGCGCCGATCACGAGTTTTAATGTATTCGTACGGACAAAATTTGCGGATACGAAACAGCCAAAAACCGCGATTTGATTTCTGGTTTTGGGAATACACATTCGGAGTTTTTCATCGTCTTTTTTATTTTTTTAAACCGACGGTAGGTGGAGCGGTTTTGAAGAAAATAAACCCTAAAGACTTTAGCGTACCCTTTTTCAAATTTACTTGTGATCGGAGTAGGAAATCGGAACGTTTTATTCACTCAACAGCGTCTCCCTTGTATTATTATTTTCATCGTTTCTGGTATGTACTGCTTAAATTTGATAGAAACTTGTTTTTTAATACTACACAAAGGTACAAGGGGTCGTTGAAGTTAGGACGTTCTTAATTCCGGGGAGACCCCGGCTGTCTATAGTATAGGCTATCTAAAACACCAACATTTTACGCATGATCATTCAAACTATAATCCGATTCGGTAAAATATGAGTTATGTTAGACGATAATATAAAATCATCGCTTCAAGAATTCTACCTTTACTGTTGTAGGCCTTGCCAAGAGCGCACTTATTCTTGTCTGAAAACTGCACCGTCGGGTAAAGTAGGAGTTAGTTATTTTTGTATAATCCCAATAAAGATAAGACCGAGACATTATTCTAGGAATTTTTCAAAATGTTGTCCGTTATTGATAATAATGAAAACGAACAAATCAAAATTTCCAAATGCTTTAAAACACTTACAACCGTGTCACGTATTGGAATCGGTAGTACGCGATAGTCGTATGAAAACAATCAGAATCGTTCGCGACCACGATTCGAGAGAAATCATATGTCGCTTTAAGATTTTCCAATAATTTTATTCTGTTCTGAGTAACACATTTTAAAAATATGTTTTAACGGTTAGGACTCGGGTAGGATAAATACGTGGACTCGAAAAACGATCGAACGGCTGCAGACGGTGTGTGATACGATTGATACAAAGATATTGGATAAGCAATAACACGTAGACACAGACTATAGTGTAGAAGTCTGTGTGTGTAGAAATCGTACAAAGACAATTCGAAAGCCGTCTTTTCTCTTATCTCGGATTTAGCCGATGTAGGTACATAAATGTTAGTTATACCACGGCATTATAGCGTTTCGTAGAAATTCTGCTCGTCTAGACCTGGTTTTATTATGGCTAATAATGATAAAATATTATTCCCCGCTGTGGACGGATCCGCGTCTCAATATGTTTCTGACGAATTCAGTGTACTGTAGTAACAAACGATCCAACTGTAATCGGATCAACGATTTTGACGGCAAAGATCCGCTGGCTTTTGTTTACTTTACCTATTATATAAATACGAACCGAGAACGGCCGAACAGCGGTATGGGGTGGCATAGTATATCTCTCTCAACGTAATTTTAAAATTCCTACTTGAAAAACGAGAAAATGAATTTGTGGTCCACCCACCAGATTAGTTTTGCTCGACACTAAAATAAACACTTCGCAATCCTATCCGGGGCTGCTTTTCGGTACTTACTTACTTACCGACCGCAAAATGCCTCGTTTTAAATCAAAACTTTTGTAATATTATTGTCAGTCGGCAGCCGTGCGAATTCCTGAATCTAACGAATCAGGAAAAAATTGCACCGTAACAAATAAGCATTCCGCGCTTAGATTTTCCACCATCCAGTCCGCGGTCAGTCCATACAATAAAAAAAAAAAATTTTAAAAATACGAGAAACGACTAAAAACCATAATAGACGGGTGGACGTTTAATATTGAGCGTTTTTGGGTTTGCCACGCCACTGATTTCCACGTGAAGGCGGTTAATGTGTCCGATTTAAGAACTTACAAAACATTCAGAAATCACGTAGATTTTTGAAGCGTTCTACTGACACTTTGATGAGCGACAACTCGTACGCGCGTGTAGAAACTAGAATAGTGCTTTGGGTGAATTGTTCCCATTTTTTGAAAAATGTCGACTTAACAGTTGTTTTACGCGAGTCAACTACACTGCGTACACCACACATATTAGTTTTAATTATGCCGCACAAAAGTTTTGAACGGACGCCATTCGCCGACACACGGAATTTCGGCGTGTATCATCGATTTTATAACAACAATGTTCGATGGCATCGTTATATCCTGCGTTCGTTGTTGTCGACTTTCGATCGTCGTCTTTTGGAATACAGTTTTTAAAAAAAATCAACGCGCGCCTTATTGCGTTTTACAACGTTTTTCAAATACATTACGTGAACAAAAAACAAGTGTACTATTAGGAAAAGATGTTCGGTCTTCTTTCCGAACAGGCAACGAGTACAAACGTCGTAATAAATGAACGTTATGACCGGCACAAGTCTTGTTTCATTGTCAAAATCAATAAAAAAACGGGAAAAATTGCTCTCCCAGTACGCACAGGCCTACACGATTGTACAACATTACGGCTTTCGCTCGTCCACGTTGGAATTGAACACCTCCAGTTTCTGCAGTCGATAGCGACTAACTGGCGACCGCATAGTTTTGAAAACAGAACAACAACAAACGCGCGCGTCATGAAAATTCCCACGAATATTTTTAAAAAAAACTATGTTTCACCATGTTCGATTGGTTTAAATTGATAAGATCGCGGATAAAACGCATTTTACGCGATTCTTTTCGTAAGACAATTAGGAAACGAAACGAGAACGAACTGCACTTACCTGCAACAGCCCGATCCTGCAGTTACTACTGATGGGGTACGCGACGATTCCTAAAAAATTTTTTAAAATCTCATTCGTCCGCAAAGTCGCACAGCCCGTCCGCGTGGTCCGGTCCAATACCTGCCAAAAGGGGGTAAAGAAATTTCACGCCTCTTCAGCCCTTATCACGTGCTCGACGGGGGGGATGCCCATCCCTCTCTATATACAGCTTTTAAACAGTTCGGGCCTACCCTTATTCGTGTTGCCATCGAATCCCATCCCTCGGCAGCGGGCGCCGCCGACATTAGTTGTGAAGAAATTTTTTTTACCCAGCTGGCAAATGTGTTGAAATGACGCCCCCGAATAATAAAAACGTGACGGTTGCGAAAAGAAAAAAAGGGATCGCAAGGTAATAATAATATGCGATAGCTGCTGCAGGTTACTACCACCCGCGGTGTCACAAATAAATCGGCACGAGCGATTAAGTACACAATAATAATTTACTACAGACGTTTTGTATCGTATACCAACAGTAGTAGTAGTGCGCGTTGCACAAAGTCTGTCGAAAACAGTTGAAGACGACAAAAAAAAAAAAGGTCTGAAAAAAAAATTCTTTCTGTACAATCGAACGTCGAGGAAAACACTCCTCCTGCCGTGGACTGCGCCGGCGGTACGTGTACACAAAACGCGTAGTAGGAATAAATAATAAACCGTGGACGCGCACAGTTTTCTTCTCGGAAAAAAAGGTGGAAAATTAGCGGGCGAATAAAAAAAAACTTCGTAAGTATATTTCGTTATTAAATATCTGAATATCATATATTTTTTTTTTTTAAACTAAAATAAGTATTTCAATTCTTATTACACGTGTATACATACGCATATATATGTATATATATATATATATTACACACAAATACACATATATATATACACACACGTATGTATATAAAATATAATAATAATAATGATGATATAATGTATCTATATAAAATATAATCATACGTATGACCTAAAACTTAAGACAAGAAATCAATAGTTTAATAATATATGCGTTTTATAATAAATGTCGTCTAACGTCTCTAATATATATAGAATATATAATAATAATATCTAAGTCTAAATGGAAAAAAAAAAAAAAAAAAATTGAAAAAAACAACACGATCGTCTTATACGTATGCATAATTATATATATGTTTTTAAACTGTATAAAGATAAAATATACAAACAATTTTTATCTTTAACCGATAAATATCGTTACAAAAAAAAAAAAAAAATCGTCGTTATTCGGTCTGAATTGGGAAAAAAAAAAAAAAATCATTTCTCTTAAAACACATTTTAGGTATATTATACAAAATGGATTCGTTCGCGCACCTATCATGAAACATCGTTTTCAATCCGTCCCGCTGAGATCAGAATAAATATATATATATTTAATAATAATAATATAATTACAATCACAGGCTGAAGAAGAAAACGTTCGGAGAAACTTATTTTTTTTTCACAATAAAGAACGAAGACTGTTCTCTACGTACTTGCCTGCTGCTGTATAATACGCACCTATTTATTATTATAATATAATGCGAGAGAGCAAAAACAATTTTTTCAACGGGTTTACCTACCTAACCATGTATTTATTGTATTTATTATATAAATATTTTTTTTTTTTTTTTTTTTTTTTATTTTTTTTTTTTTTTTTTTTTCACTAACAAGAAAAACAATTAATCTATACAAGATATATTTTTACAACAAACAGTGAAAATTTTTGTTCAAAATAACCTTGCGTAAAAAAATAGTTAATAAACAATGAGATCGTTTCAGTCCCATATCGAAAAACAAATCCGAAAAGTTATTACATACCGTATAAATATAATTGTTTTTCGCGCGTCTGCATTTTTACGTTGTATATATTGAATTGAATTGAAACACACTGTCGTAAATTAATACAAAAAAATAATTAAATCATCGTCAACGTTGTCTGTGGTGTAAATATATACATAAAAAAAAAGCTCTTAGAAATTTTAAACCTGCTCGAGGATATTATTAGTAATAATAATGTGTACAACGTGTAGACGGGTGAGATGCACCGCAAGCGGCACACCAAACCCGCGGAGGATAACCTTTGGAAAAATATTCTACAAGAAATTTGAAAAAAAAATAATAATAATAACAGTTTAGAAAACACACATTTAGGCACGCGAATACGACGCTAAGGGGTACATCACCTTTGGAAAAAAAAAAATTAATTATCGAATGCATTTTTTTTTTATTATATACGGACGACGACGACGACGTTATTGTGTAATTCTTTGGACGCCCGTGTATATAAAAATTCTATGTTAGATATAGAGACCAATGAATCTTTGGATTTTTATTATTAAAATTGAGATCGTCTCGAAAATTAAAAAAAAAAAAAAAAAATAATGTGAAAAAAATCGTCGTATTTAAAAAATCATTTATAAAGAGATGAGAAAAACAAAAAACATCAGACCTACGCCTCATGCCCTAACGATTTTTTTTTTTTATATTTTAATAGTAGTGATGTTTTCTTCTTGACTACGGCACATACTTAATATCATGATATTTTTTTTTTTTTTTTTTTTTTTTATCAAAGAGCATTAATATTAAATAGTTAAATAAATTGCACGTTAACATTATTAAAATCTAGTGTTCGTAAAAAAAAAGTACAGGGGTACGCATTTTACAAATAGGCTAAATAAGCTCAATTACGAAATATAGTGTTTAAACACGACAGCTAGGCTTTTGTTCTTCTTTTTTTTTTCTCTCAACACTTTTGTCGAAAAAAAAAAACCGGTAAGAAATGTTAAATTTGTGTATACCACCATCATATCATACACCGTCGTCGTAATAATGTATATTATGGACAACGTAATCGCGAGTATAGACTGTGTAGTAAAAAACCGAACAATATTCGTAATCAAGAGATCAAAAAAAAAAAAAAAAAAAAACAGTATAAATATTAATTATTTAAAAAAAAAATTTTTTTTAAGTTTTTTTTAAAATTTAAAAACATCTATACAAAACGAATGGTTAAAAAAAAAATACACACTTAAAATAATGTATTGTAAGTAAATGTATAAAAAATACACGGCGGCGTCTGCATCGCAGAGAGAAACCACCCCTCCGGGGGGTGGCGAGGACTGTAACGGATAATGTTATTTGCGTGAAAAAAAAAAAAAAATAGCACAGAGGTTTCTTTAAGAAACGATCGAAAAAAAGCGAAAAAAAGACTCGTAACAGTCGAAATCATGGTAGTAAATAAGAAAAAAAAACACATAAACATAATATACTATATAGTAGTAGAGTGGCGTTAAAAAACGTTTTTCTTTCTTTTTTGTTTTTCTTCTTTTTCTTTCTTTCGTATATTTTATTATTTCGTTTTAACGGTGTGTGTGTGGAGCGAGGAAAAAAAAAAAAAGAAACGTTACCGACGTTCATCGTTCAGATGGCCGTCATCCCGGAGGAGATCGAATGGCGACTACTACTCCTCTCGTCGTTGGCAGCGGCGGCGGCGGCGGTCTCGGACGGCTGCTCGTTGTCGTCGTCCTTTTTCGCGGCGGCGGCGGCGACGGTAACGACGATCTTCTTTGTTTTGCCCATGTAATCTATAGAAAGCAAAAAATAAATATAAAAAAACCGGTTAGTACGCACGCGTGCTCTTCTTCGACGTGTTTATCGACCAAAAGGTGCACAGCCCGACTAGATCCCCCCGGGGCTAGACGACTGTGTGCGAACGGCGGCGGGGACGTTCATCAGGTGCCCGTTTCTTCGATCGAAACGAATAGAAAAGCAAGCTTTTATAAAAAGTTACCCCGGGGAAGAAAAATAAAAGGACCACCGCAAAATCGCCGACGGAGAGGGCTGGAAGTGAGAGGGATGAAAGTGTCCCCGAAAAGTGTTTGAAAACGTTCTCTTCACCGCCCCCCCCCCCCCGCCGATCGCACACCCCGTACTGCGTTATGTCTTTCTATGATACACCACACGATTCGGGTACAAACTAAGATACACTAAGATAAACCCACCCATCATCAACGCAGAACGATCGCAGAACAACAGTATTACACCGAGATCGCGGAAGAACGACGTTTTTCTGGACACCGTTTTGTCGGGCGGGGTGGGCACATACCCCCCTCATAAGACATCGTCATATCCCATCCCCCGACAAAACGTACGTCGTCTCGCGTTCGGGTACCAAACATTTTTTTAGCCACGACGACCGTTCTGCGCGAACAAAACCTTTTTTACCCGTAAAAAAAAATACAGTCCGACAACGCTGTGTTACAGCTCTGCCGCCGTCGCTATTTTCGTACAGTAACCGTGCACGCTGTATAGAAAACGTTAAAACGACGGGCGCCGGAGATGATGATAATGCGCTCTTTGCTGCTGTGGTGACGATTGTCATTAGACGAGGGCACCGACCTACGCGGAAAAGGACGACGAGATAAAAACAAATCACGGGATGATACTACTACTGCGCGTAACGTTTTTTTACGACAGTTATTGTTATAAAACGGCGCAAAAGATACAAAACGTGGCCGCGCCCATTTTTCTCGCGTTTTTCACGTCTCCGCTGTACACAACAACAACAACAACAACATAACTTGTGATATCGCGCGAGGCGTAAAACGACGACGTTTCTTTCCAACCTCTTCTCATTCTTTTTCTTCTCGTTCTTCTCATTCTAATCATCAATTTACTCCGCGTGTCCGTCCGAGAGATACACCGGTCGTTAATAACAATAATAATATGTATGTACTACGTTATATTATTATATAGTACGTTGCCCCCACCGACACACACGCTCACGCGCTCTCTCTCGTCGTCGTCGTCGTCGTAGAGTAATAATATAACGCGCGTAATCGTCGTACGATATAATTTACGCTATATGTATCTCCTGCGCGTGTGGGACGGACGGGGAAAAAAATATAAACCGGTCTCCTGAACACGTGTGCGCGCATACGGCTTATTATTATTATTATTGTGATGCGCGTAGTAGTAATAATAATAATATCGGGGCACTCCTACTCGTCGGAAAATTAAATTTAAATAATAACAAAATATTGCGCGCGTATTTTATTTATTATGAACGCGATCGAAAACCGTCGTACTGACGTTAAATAATAATATTATCGAATTTACATAACCTAAAAAAAAAAAAAA
>CM029362.1:24071104-24112113 GCA_017140985.1 Hormaphis cornu
CGGCGGAAAGACGAGGAAACACCGTTCGGATTGTTTTTCGAGCGAAAAAAAATAACGTACGCGATACCGTGCCGTTGACCGAAAACAATATTTTTACATAAAAATCACGAGACCGATAAAATATAACTCGTATGGGTAAATGTTGCGCGGGTCGTAAACGCTAGAGAGTGAAACTCACCCGTCACTTTGGACTGTTTCTGTTTCTTGCCGCCGGCTGCTGCTCGCCCGTCCTGCTCACCGCCGCTGTCGGCCGAGTCCCGAGACTGTCCCGCGTCGTCGGCCGCGCGCTTCAGCGGCACGGTCACGCGCTCCCACGCGTAACGGTCGGACGGGCTGCCCTGCATCGGACGGTCGCCGGCAAAGTCAAAGTTCCACGCGCGGGCCGTGGCCGCGATCTGTGCGGACATCTGGCGGTGCAGCCACGCCCGATTGGCCAACGGGTCGCGAGGGCGGCCGAACAGCGAGCGCCTGGCCCGCATTAGCGACGGCGGCTTGGCCGCCATGACCGCGGGCGGACGACCGCGCGCGGCCGACAGCACGGGGTGACGGTTGTTCAACACGTTGCCCAGCGAATCGGTTCTCGCGGCCAGCACGCGCCTTTGCCGCACCAGGTTTCGGAACGCTTCCTCCTCGTCGGCGGTCATCATCATCATCATCATCATGCCGCTCGACCTGCCGCCGGAGCCTCCGGCGATACCGCTTCCGGCCGTGTTGCCGCTTCCGGCTGTACCGCCCGTGGTGGCGGCGACGGCGACGTCGTTGCCGCTGCCGCCGCTGCTGCTGCCGCTGCCGCCGCTGCTGCTGCTGCTGCTGCTGTTACCGGTGCCGGCGTCAACAACGTTGCCGGCCTCTGCGCCGTTCCCGTCGACTGGCAACGAAACGGTCATCGCGGACTCGTCAAAAAAATACATACGAGACGACGTGCTGCGAGACGAAAATAAAGTGACGAGAATGTCGCTGCTCCGCTCTTCGCGCGTCTGTGTCGACCGTGTTCTGCGCGTACACGATTTTTCGCGCGCACTTTTTCCCGGCGCACTCGGACGATCCGTTGGAAACGCGAGCGTCGCGGAAAAATTACAAAAAAAACCACGAAATATCTCAACGGCGCGCGAGTTTTGACGACGAATATCTTCTGTGTCTCGCAAAACGGTTTTCGCGATGATGACCGTCGGCCGTTGTCCTGTGACACACACAAAATGGACGACGCGAAACGGGCGAACGCGGGTTGTGCGTGAACGGCGAACGACGGGAGAATGCCCGATCTCGGTGCGCCGCCGCCGCGGCTCCGGCGAGGTCACGACCGTTGCGGCCGACGAGTAGTTGGGTGGGGAGTTGTGGTCGGCGGGCGGGCGGGAGGGAGGGAGACGACGCGGCGGCGAGTACGCGCGCGCGCTCTAACGTGCGGCCGGGCGGTCGGGGAGGGGGGTACGCGTAGTATAGTTCGTCGCGCGCCCGCCGACGTCGCGTTCGTCGTCCGCCGGCGCGTGTCGTTCGGCTGCGAGTGCGGGCGAGTTTCTTTTTTTTTTTTTACCACGATGACGTACAACCGCAGCCGATAAACAGTGTACGAATAAAAGGAAAATATTGTAGAAAAACAATAATAAGGTGAAAAAAAATAAAACATACCGGCCATGTGCTCGGCCGCCGACGCGTTGCCGATTTCGCACCGGAACAATAAGGGCGTGTGTGTATATACAACAATAGTGTATGTAACGATTGTCACGGTCGGATAGATATTCCTTCGAAGGACGGTATAGGAAGAAAAACCAAACGAAATTCGGTAAAAAACGGTGTAAAAACGCCGGGACGACCGCGTCAGCGGCAACAGAGAGGAGGATTCGTCGGTTTGTTTCGTCCCGCAATGAGCGCAACGTTGTCCCGGAGACGATGAAAAAAGTCGATCGCCGTTTTGAAGAGGTTTATTCCGTTGCAGCACACATTAATCTCATCGATCCCCGGGTCCCGGTGGTGCACACGCTCGCACGATTCGTTTATAGTGTGTGGAACGCAAAAAAACGACGAAAATAACACTTTAACGGCCGTTCGAGAACACCGTCGTCCCCCTGTCATCCATCCCTTTGTTTCCCGTAGTAATGGATTCCCGTTCGTATGTCGTCGTCCCTTTCGCGAAAACAACGATGTCGTCGCGAAAATCGGTTTGTTATTACGTTTCGCGCGTAAAACGTGTAAGTTATACCGTGTAATAAACAGTGTCTCGTGAGACAAACGCTTTCGAAAACATCCATAAATTCCGCGATTATTTACTGGACATCGCGTCCGCGGGGATCGTTCTGTTGCATCGATCGCTTTCGTGCCATCAATTTTTTTTCGTTTTTTTTTATCGCGCACAATTGTTTTTGTTCGCTCTTATACGCGACTTTCGACCAAAGACGTAACACAACATTATGTTTTTTTATACTCTTGAAGTATTGCGAAGGTCAACTTTTTTTTTTTTACAGCTGGTATACTCGCCCGACTATGCGTAAAATACCGAGTTATATGACACTACCGTATACGTGCGTAATACACGACCCTTTTTTACTCTTCGGAGCCACGCTATAAACACGGTGTGCGCCGCGAAATCGTTGAATGAATACGGCGCGGGGATCCGAAAAAACGGGACGATGCGGTACAGGTACACGTCATAATTTTTGTACGTCGTATCGTCAAACGAATGAATCGGTTCAGTGCGAATCGTAACAACAAACAAGTGAAGGATAAGTAAACAAACGGCTATTATTTATGTAACGAACGTTGCGCCGATTCGAAAAAATAGCCGCGTTCGATAAATGAATAACGGTGCGTGTTCGGTAAAAATGTAGAAACGGTTCAAAAAAATACTTCGAGGGCGACAAATAACGATATAGTGGTTTTATTGTTGGCACAATATTCTCCCCTGGAGAATTCGACAAAGCGCTGTGCCTGCAATACGCACAACCCGTTTTCTGAACAATAGTTATTACCCATATCTCTATTTTTTATCGTAGCAGCTACTCGCGCCTAAAATCGGCCTTCGCGTTGGTAGTGTTTTGTCGGAAATATACAGTTTAGCGTTGTTCGAAACTCGCCGATGTTCCGTAAACTTTGAACACACGTCGGCTCCTGGAACACGACAGGCAGGTCGCGGTTCTCTCGTATGTTGGCGGCTCGCAATAAGTCGTACGGCAGTCGATTTTTCGAATTCTTTTAACGACAATACGATTATTTTTTTATCCACAATACCCGTCTATACAGTTACACTGTAGATGTTTTTTTTTTCCCCGTAAACAACAGAAATAATTTGTAGTTTCTGCTCGACAGAGTTATGCTATCATTTAAATGTTCTTTATACCGCTTCTTACGGCGATGCTATCGTAAACGAAAACTACGGATGATAATTTCAGTCGTACACGCGAATGCAGTATTTTCACACGCTTCACTTAGACGATAAGATATGCGCTGTTCGTACTTAACGTGTAATAGGTGGTAATTATCCCGAGATTTACGAGAAGCTGTTCTCTTGAGTTGTATGAGTGCACTGCAATAGTGTCTTGCGCGCGGTGTCTGGACGTTATACGACATAATATCACACAAACAAAAGTGATTAGGAAAAACTGCGAAAAAAAAAAAGGGGTTTCAAGAAAGAGAGTAAATTCGTGGTCGGGTGAAAAGTGGTTCGGGGTAAACGTTTTGGAGTGGAGTCACTGCTTCTTTGGGTACGTTCGGAACTCGTTGTTCAAACGTATGCACGTGCAGAAACTGGCCGCATAATCGGATACAATTTTCTGACCGTTTTTTCACCTTAAACGTGGCGGGGTGCCCACGCGGGGAGGGCGTGTTTCATATATAAATCCCTCGAAGTACCGTCGTCGAGGTGTCAAAATGACCTGTTAGCGACTCACCCTAAAAAGTGTTCACGCTAAAAAAAAATCGTAAAAAACAGTACGTTATTCGCTGCGCTCGGAATCTCGAAAGAGACGAGAAAAAAAATCGTTCGCGTTCCTTCGAAAAACGGACGAAATTTCATTACGTTCCTTTCGATATCCGTTCCTAAAAAGTGAACGAATTCAAAGGATCTTGTACCTATATGTACCCGTTACTCACTGATTATAACTATCAGCAATATTTGTGCATGTGCGTACTTTTGCCGCAGTTTGAAAAAAAAAATCAACCCCAAAGAGTTTGGAGATGGAATAATCAGTTTTATACAACGCGTATGTCGATAGGTATAAATTATAGCAGCCCGGTCCCCCGCCGACCTTATCCATATCTTATCCTCTCCTCCTATCTTAGTCCGAAATCATGCGGGTAACATTTTATCGCGACCCGTTGGCTAACCGTCTTATCTTAGATCGTGGTCAGCAGTAAAGTGTGTCTACAACTCAAGTGTCTGTGGTTACGCTATAGCTGGTACATATCACGTATGTGTTTTATCGTGCGTTTAGTGAAAGTGAGTGGTCCATCGCGGTGAAAATCCGCATCACATTCTCATGTTATAGATCAATGTATTGTGGTTTCGGAGAGGAAAAAAAAAACCGATTTTAAATATACCCGGTTAGTCGTTTAAAATATTTGTATATTGTCGAAAGAGGAAAATATCTGTACGGTAAGTTTTTTTATGTTTTCGCGCGCTTCTATGGCAAACAATATTACCTACTTGATCGCAAACAATACCTACTGTATATATATATATAGACGTGTCGGTTTACAAAAATGCAAAACAACTCGTTTTTGTCACCTTGAAACACGCATCGTATAACAACACGTTTTGACACGATTTCGTTTTGTGCAGCCGTGACTGTACGTATACGTAATTACAACGATATACTACCCACGTGCTCGATGTTTGTACAAATAATTAGTAAAATATTTATCGTTTGTTCTCATTATACTCGTACGGGCGCACAGCAATAATAATAATAAGCATAAACATTTTATTCCCAGTCAATCGTAGAATATAATATAAACTCGGTGTACACGTTTATTGTATTTTTGTTTGTTTTAATCGTTGTATACGTCGATTACTATACACAGTAGTATTTACGCTATAGTCAATTAAAATGAATTAGCGTTAAGAACGGAGGAGATGTTTATAATATTATAAAACCGACCGTGTTCGTACAGAGAGGTTCACTTTGACGAGGCTGTTGTTGTTAAACTACTTCTTACACGTTGTTCTGTCTTTTAAGGGTTTCAAAATGGTACGCTTGAACCCCCCATTGTGGATTTAATGAGATTTTTTTTACGAATTCTCCGATTCTTGTACAACTCACCGTACTCGTAACACGAATCAAACACGGCTTAATCGTATCTCAAGAAGATAATCTATTATAGATTTTTTTTTTAGATAATACAACATGAATTAGGCGCCTATAACAAAATATCGACTTACTTTGTGTACGTATTATTACATACAGGTAACACGTTATAACGGTTGCAGTACTACGTACGCGTTGGACTGTTTAGAGTATAATTTGGGGACGAATATTGTTCAAAAATCCGTACTATCACAACGTTTGAGGGCCATACAACGAAATTCGACGAACGTTTCAAAACTATACACACAATATAGCATATGCACAGAAAACGCAGCAACGCATACAAAATCTCTGCAGCGTACGCTCAATGGGGAGGGCGCGGAATGGCCGTTTTTTATTAAAAAAAATAAATATTTTATCGTATTTCTTTCTTAATTTGTTACTCTTAAATGGATACAGGAAAATCGACACTAATTTTAATCTCGCTGCTTTCCACACCGCCACTTGTTATCCAAGTATATGCGGCCGTTGCAAACTCTACGTTTATTTATGCTTTGACATATTTTTTTTTTTTAATTTATACCTCGTAGTTTTCGTGATTATCGCGCGCATATATCCACCAGGGCAAGACGGCCCCGTGCACCTCGCGGTGACGTGTGTAATTTATTCGGGTTATCTATACAATATACAATACCACCGGTATTGTGCACCGGCCATTGTTTTAACCGATTCATAAGCGTTTAAAAAAAAAAAATTAAAATGTACAATGTTATACGGCTCGTAGTACGACGACTGGAGAAAACAGAGCGAGAGAGAGAGAACGCGCGTATTGTAGTATAGAGGAACGTTTAGAAAAAAAAAGAAAAGATGCCGGTGGTGATGCTATATATATAAGCCGATTATGGTTCCGTCGTCATGTGCGGACGGTTACCAGGAGGAAGTAACCAAGGATTTCCACGGATGACTGCGGGCCCATACCACGGTCCTGGTGGTCTCGTACACGTAATGTACGTACGGCGAGAAAATGTGTGTAGAAAAAAAAAAATAAAAATTGTTTTAAAAAGTAATTATACACGTACCTGTATATAGGTACACGTCCACCGCACCTGAAGCACGACCGCGCGGTGTTTAAATAAATCTGTTGGAAGTCACGGTCCGGTCGACGCTGAATAAAATACGTAGAAAATACAAAGGGACGCGCTTTTGTCTGCGCGCGAGACGTTATGGGAACGCGTCATGGGTACTACTCGGCCGCGAGTGAGTTTGTTTCGATTTACTAAACGTTTTATAATATTCTACCATACGGTACGTACTAGATCTACAGGTCAGATAAATCTTTTAAGAGTTGTAAAAAAAGTCACTCCTTGTTAAATCATCGCTCGAATCAAAAAAAATCGACGGATTTCGAGCGAACAGCGTACAACGAACGTTCCAGATTACCTGCGTACCGGATCACGAGAGCGGAAGTATGTCTGTAAGGGTACGCGGAAATATCTTGTGAAATCGAACGATTACCCCGCATCCTCCCTCAATTCGTGCACTTTTACGATCGTGTTTTACATGCCCGCTGAATTTAAATAGTAAAAAACGTCATTCCGTTATTGCGTTTGTTTCTCCGCAACACAAACGGTCCGCAATCGCGGCTGTGAACTGCGTTTTCGCCGATAAATTCTCGCGGATTTTTTTTCCCCGCGTACTAGGAAATTCCGACACTGCGAAATCCTCAAAACCGTGACGGTCATAACGATTCCGTGTAAATTTTACACGTTTAATATCATAAATCTAAAAAAGTGATTTCCCGGTAAATTCAAACGGCGATCTTAAATCGGTTTTCGGATTACAAAAAAAATGTTTGTTTTCGACGAAGATGCGTATATGTACGATGAAAACCGTGATTTCTTGATGACGAACGCATAAAGTTCAAACGTGTGTTCGATCAAACTCAACGTATGAGATGTGCACGCGCGTATCCAGGAATCGATCAATCCATCCAGGAACCTCGCAGGTGTCAATAATAATAATATTATACAATATCGTCAAATGGCGTACACTCTTGATATTATTGTTACAAGACCGTTTTTGACCTTCTCCGAACGCGCGTCTATTTAACGTTTTAAGGACCGGGTGGAGGGCGGTACGAAGAATTTAAAGCAACGCAACTCCGTCTACGGTTCTATATAAATTGTGTTATTTGTTTGTACACGCGGTACGATTTACACCAGTTTCACCGTACACGCATAGTATAATAATATATTACATCGAGACGCAGATTACGTTCATTTGTACGAAATACTAAATAACGATCATAATAATTTTGCCCGAATTATGCGCAGATTGAGCCAGAGCCCGCGTATTATACATACCAGCAAATATTTTCTACGTAGGTACACGCGTTCGATAACACGTAAATCGGAGGACGGGCTGATGTGAGGATCCAGAACGAATAAGGAATTTGATATTGGTGCCTACGTATAACGAGAAGATTCGGTGTATTGTATACGTCGAATTTGTTGCATTATGTGAATGTTTCTCGAAATAACCCCGCTTCTCGGATCGAAAATCTAAAAATTATTCTACAAATCGTACAACATGTTGCATACTATACATTTTATAGGCTAACGTTTATTTCGACGTATTGTTTGCGGGGTACCGGTGTATGTTTTAGATTGGTCATCGCGGATGTCCCGTGCGGACGTACTTAATAAATTTTAAGTAGCGTCAAATTTTTTCAGTTTTACTCGCATAATAAATACAAATGTAATGAAATTAAAACGTGAGTATACAAACCAAAATGGAAAATTAGATTAGTTACTTTTCGTCGAAATTCGCGACGTTTTTCAAAGACAACCATTTAGATGCCGTATATCGATCAATGATATCGTTTCGTGATTGACCGAAGAGAATGGAGTCGGAAAGACCTCGACAAAGCCTTTTCGATTGTCCATCACGATTTATAAAAAAAAAACTAAACCGAATCAATTATTTGTACGCATTTTCTTACAAAACCGTGTATAGAGCTACGTCTAGGTGTGCAACGCGTAAAGAATAATTATTACAGCCACGTTACAGGCGAATGGCAGTGAACAAACGGCAGTCCACAGGATTCCCAAGCGCTCTTTAGAAAGTTCTGTTCTTTGTAGGCATAGTAGGCACACACAATTTCAGTTTATTTCTATACTATCCATAATGAAATATCAGGATTTTCTGTAGGATAATGTTGTACCTCAAGCAAAGCGTGTACTATGTAGTTTTGGTAGAACGTGTGATCTACCCGGGAGTTCGGTGTATAGGTTTGGTTGCTTGACGTTTTCCTCGAATTAAGACGAGACTGTAGCCTACGCTATAGGCTATTTGGCGAGAGGATTAAGTCGCGTCACGGGTGTCCAGGTTTCGATCACAGACTGTAATACGAAATCGGTGATAACAAACAGTCCGCGTTTTGACGCGATCGGTATTTAGTATCTGTGATTTCGAGTTTCCTCGTCGAAATTCCGTAGCCTCCGTCAACTTATAGATTTCATGCGCATTGTCTACGTACGGTATGAGGCGTAACTCTTAGCCGATGTTTCTTTAATCCTCTCATGCCCATCATAGGAACTCTAAAATATAAACGTGTACCGGGTTCATTCTATATGTAACACATATATATATTATCTGTATCATACCGATGGAAATAATTTAACGTGAAAAAAAATGAAAAACACGACTATAGTGACACGCGAAACCCGTCCCGAAACCGCCGCACCCTGTCCCGCAGGATGAACCATTCGCGGCGCCCTTCCCTGCCGGAACAGCGGTCCCGCCGCCGCCGAATCGATGCTATCGCCAACCGCGCGTCTCGTCTCGCCCCGTCCACGTAAAAACCATACTAAATAATGATAATAATATTATGTGACGCCAAGTCGCATTTTTTCGTCTTTTGTCGTCTTGTGCGCCACACCCTGCGAATCTAAATTACTGTCGAGTATACATATACATATAACACACGCGTCGTATTGCACCGGTGTTTTCGAGTGGCACGCTTGACCCGTGGCGAATTAAACGAGCGGTTACGATCGATACGACCGATACGACGGCGAACACGGGGGCACGCGAGTACGTCGTGGGCGCCACCGCGCTGCCATACCGACGCGTTTTTATTCTCACGAGTGGTGGTGACTGCGATGATAAATATTTTGTGCCGTACTTGTGCCTATGAAGAAACTGCAGTGGCGCGGCCAAAAAATTTACAATGGATGCACGAAAAAACGATAAAAACTATTCGAATTTATTTTGTAAGCTACCGTGATAATTGAAATTTTTTCGGGCTTCCCGATGATTCGGACCCTCAAGCCGCCCCTGCGCTCCGATCTTCGAAGTCTGCACCAGCTCCGAATATGTTATCCGGGCGTAGTCGAAGAAGCTTTTCTCCTCGAAATCTTTGTGTCCGTTCAAACAACGTTTCGAGCTTGTTACGTTTTATACTTTTGTAGTACAACCGACGACCAGTGGCAGTTATTACGCCCGGTGAACCGCGCGATAACGGAAAATTACTTTTTGTGACAGCTGCTGTGTAGACTACGTGCGGCGATTCCTCCGCACATCGATGATTTTTCAACGCGAATTTCGCCGTTATAAAAGATCATTACGACGTATAGAATTTACGGTTATCATCGTACGGAATACACTCGACACGCGATTAAAAAGTAACACAAACAATCGATCACTTAAAACCGTGTGTAATTACATCTACGCGACGCGCGTATCGATATAGCACACACAAGTTTTATGTCCACTCGACAGATTTATAATGTGACGAAAAATATACGAAAATCGAGTGTTCTACGTCAATCGCCGGTAGAACAAGTACACCCGTATCGTAATTGTAATTTATATTTATGTGCAACACGAAAAGGGCCGTACTCTTCTTAAACGCGCTCGAAAAAAAAAAAAACACGTATTCGTCGAGCGACCACCGCCTACACGACGGATCGAGCGGATTTTCCGCCTACAGACGGTTGTCTCCGTTTAGAGTTTTCCTAATTTGGTAAATCCGCGTTTAATATTATCATAATAATACGCAGACGGTATATTCTCGCAGCTGACCGTGGGCGATTCGACTGGAGCGCGCGTGTATGATACGCCAAGGTGTACAGTAGGTACAGCGCGTTCCTGTGCGGCGGTGTCTAGAAGAATCGAGTCGGGTGGATTTCGTCTAATATTTTCATTTCCCGGATTTCGAACGTACGGAGGTATTTGAGATCAACGTCGTGTACCACACTAAATATCTGTTCGTCGTTTTCATGTGATAGCCGGTTTTCCAATCGACATGCGCAACGAACCAGCGCGGAGGTTCGCGGCCCGAAGGAGACTACTTTTCCGAGACGACGACGACGACGACGAGCAGCGTCACGAGAAAAACCGCGAATCTCCTCGGGAAATCGAACGTGAAATTCTCGCGCGAAAACGAGAGCGATGGTGTTTCGATTTCGTCAGCGGCGTCCCGGTACAGAGCGAGGACGGGCGCTGGCGATGGGACTGCTGCACGGATGAAAATTATTGCGATACAACGATGAACAAACGGTTACGCGCGTAAACGTGTCGAGATCGCTTAAAACGTTTTTTTTTATGTTGACAACAGTGAGATAATTTAACAATCACCACCGTAATAAAATAATACAAAAGATTTCCTCTTTTTTTTTGAGAAATATTATTTTTTTTTTTTGCCTCGAATGGTTAGATTCAGTACCCCCCCTCCTACGATCAAACAAAAAAAATGTTTTTTTTTTTTTAGTCACAAGTTTAAAAATTTTGCATTTCACGTTCTTTCATATTCGAATTTTATAATCAATAACTTTAAGCGTACCAGTATTGTTTGATGATATACCTGGCAGGTCAATTTTTAAAAATAAATTTTTTGTTTTTTTTTTTATAATAGATATTCCAAAAAAAACTTAACGTCAGTATAAATAGGCATTCTGAATCGTAACCATTTTTCAAACAAAAAATTATTGTTTTATTTGTGTAGGAACTATATACAAATAATAGGTTTCCTACTTGTATAGCCTACTGCTATGGAAACAAACCTACAGAACGCGCTATGGCGGAATAACTCTATCGGATATTCCACGATATTTATGCACTTCGGTAAAATTTTGACAAACCATGATTTAAAAAAAAAAAAAAATGTTCCCCCTTGTAGTTTGACTTCTAGTTTTCAAGTTTTAACCAAAAGAGTGCGAAAAAATTTCGAAAAACTGATACAATTTCGTTGTTGATTTTTGTTCCTATTAAAATATTCGCACGCGATTAGAACAAATAACGTATATATATGTGGTAACGGGCTCAATGAGAATACGTTTTCATTAGAACGCTATACGTATAGAAACATTTCAAAAGTATTTGTATGGCTTATTTTGTATTAAAACTTTGATTTTCTGTTTCGAGACACAGAACTTTAACACAAACTTAACAACAGGCATTTCGTAAATAAGTTTTCACAATTTTCGTTCGCGGGAGTTTAGAGTCTTTAGACATTGGGCGAAGAATGATTTATGAGAACGGTTTGTTAGCTCAGCTCACTCAGAATTGATTCTTTACAAGCGACGATGTATAATTGCTTTCGATTTTAATGTTATGAGTACAATACGTTAGTATTTTAAATTGCACATTATCAAAAACTGCGATAACCCACCCAAAGCAGTTCCACACCACTGCGCTTGCTATTTTCTTTCAACAGGTACCTTATTAGTACGGTTATTTTATATTTATACTTACAAAAAACTATTTTTTACTATTCCACTCACCAAGTTCACTCAGAATCATAATTTTCTAAAAAAAAAAAAGCATTGCTTGCAGATTTTTTTTTATGACCGCAGTTCGTATTGTTGGTAAACAGTTTAATATCTTTTTATGCGAGATGCGTTTGCAGTATGTGACTCTGTGCACTTTATGCATTACGCGATGCATTTTAATTTAATTTACAAACACAAGTCGTAATAACATAATTGACTGTACCGCAGATATGTTTATGATAGTAATTTATATTATACACATAAACGTAACCTATAGTCGTGATAAACATTATTTATTATTAATTTACAGAATCACCTTGAAAAGTTGTTTACAAGTTTTGGCGGCAAATAAACGTACAAAACGTCTGCGATTCACACGTGTAAACCTGCATGTAGTGGTTGAAAGTAATGGACCAAGAAGGATATAATTTGATGTAACAAAATTCTTAAAATGACCTAAGACACGATGTTTTTTATGAAAATGTGTGAAAATGTCAAGGAACGAATTCTAATTACGTTTTTACGTTAGTTTTACCCGTCCTGACGACGTGTGAAAATTTTGAACCGCTCGGAGCATAATCTCTGAAAATTTTTCGGTTTTCGGGTCATAACTAAAAAAAAATATAAAATAATCAAAAACCTCTTCTTACAGTTTATACCATCTCGGTCTACTTTCCCATAGTTTTCGTAGAATCGTTTACATTAATTTGAAAATATCGGATTAGTGTATCTAACCGGAAAATATGAATAACATAACAAAAAATTATCGTAAAAGCGATACGTTCTTGATTCCTCACTGCGCTCAGAATCTAAAAATATGTAATTAATTAACGTCTACGCTGCAAAAATAAGACTATTATATTATACTTATTATAGGTTCTTAAACAGTGCTCGAATTGAGGGAGAGTGCGGGGGGGATGAAGGACCCCTTAAAATTTACGAAATATTTTAGCGTATCCCTTCAAAATTACTTCCTCTTGTTGTCTGATATGGGAAAATTGGAATGTTTGTAACAATTTACTCAACGCTTTTATTATTTTTTTCAATTCGAGCACCATTCCTAATGAAAAAACGAATATTAGAGAACGTCCAAAACGACAAAAAAATTCAATATTTGTGTACATACAAACGATGACAACAAATTATTATGACAGCTGATAAGTGAAAATGATATTACGGTTGTTTAAGCGCAGAATGAAGTTCAAGGTAATAGTAATGAGTAATAATAATTCATTATCATAATAATAATATTATTGCAGTGCTCTCAAAAACCAAAACATGCAGTCTACCGATAACGTAGTAACAATAATATAGAATACATAACAGAATAGGTGTAACACCGTCATAAATCATAATATTTTCATAACGACACAACTTAATCAGCTGTAACAACCATTCGGTAATTACTATTCCAAGTGAATTTAATCAGTTTTAATTTCTGTTACACCTTATTAAATAACGACGAGAATGACGAGAAAACAAAATCAAACACGATTTAAACAGCGAACACCATAGATATTTTGAAATTAGTTTCACATTTTTGTATCCTAAACACGATTTTCGTCGGAAATTGCCAATAAGCTGCTGTTTAACGGGGGCAAAACGGCGTTTTTCAACACAATCAACAAATTTGAAATTTGTTGGACGTAATATTATTGTTTGACACGTTTCAAAATGTTTGCCTGCGGTATTCAAATGTGTGTCTTTAACGTTTTTAAAACATATTTGCTTACATCGTTACACTAACTAGTCAAAAAATTCCTCAATGGAAAAAATGCATGTAGTTGATAATATCATCGTGGTTATTTTTTTCCAGAAACTAAATGGAATAAATGATAACAATATTGGGAGGTACTCATTTTTGTTTGTATCAAACTATCCGCACTTTTTATTTTAAATTTCCAAACACGAAACCGGTCGGTTTTGCCAGTTCACAGCTGCTGCCCGTTTCAAAGTCAAAGGTGGCGCGGTAAGTTACAAAGGTACAACAACCAGCTAATACATAGCAAAATATACTTATAAATCATAATATTTCAATACCACAATATTATGTTCGCTGCTTATAAAAATTAACTAAATTGGAATTAAAATTAGTGAAAATACTTCATACAAGACGTGAAGTAGGGCTGCGATATATTTTGTTTTGCTATCAGAACTTAAAAAAAATGACCGATTAAAAGAGCGTCGAAAATGGCGTGAACTTTGTGCGGTTTTTTAATTCACCCTGTACACTGCACGCGGGTTTATTTGTAATGCGGTATAAGCGCTACCTTTGCATGTGAACGGATTTATTGGACAGGAAACGCCGCACAGACTGCAATTAAAAACCGAAAAAAACAAAAACAAAAATCTTTGTGTTTTTATTCACCACGTTCCGGAATAATGCAGGTCGTATGGTACCTGCACAGTGCACACTAACGTAATTTTCTCTCATGCATAAAAACATGAGAGTCATGGTCCGGCAAACGTACGCTGTCGACACGGTTCCTACGTTTGTTTTCCCAGAGCTCCAAAATCGTTTAGTCGGTTTTTGATTTTTTTTTTTTTCAATTTTTATTCAACTGACACTAAGAATCCGTAATTCGAGTTCTGATTGTCCGTTTAGCAATGCTACATACATCGACTTCGAGTAAATATTGTATAGACGACGCAACGATATCCTGCCAAACCGTTTTGTTCAAAATTCAGAAATTTACGGTGTACATGTACACCGTAATACGTTATACTTCTAAAAATGAAACGTACATAATTCAAACAATACTATATTAATAATATTATATTAACTACACTTTATTGAAGTGTAGTGCAAAATCGATTGCCTTAACGACATGTTATTTTCGTAGTAAATTTTTTTTTTTAAAAATCATAGTGACACATTTGTTCTGGAATTCCAAAACTGAACTCTTTCTTTCGCGTCGCACCCGAGTCACCACGGTCCAACAAACGAGCGGTCGACACGCTTCTCCCCGCACTTTTGTAACATCTATTTCCCCTCGGCGAATCGTTTTCTGATTTTTTTTATTTCTCCTCGCACGACGCATGACACACGTCGGTTGAAAAACGAGATCAACAGATTTTGTTTGTTTTTACGCGTACACTATATAACGTACCGACGTTCCACGAACAGTGATCGCAGTGTCCGCTGCAGATGCTTCGATGAATCATACGACAACACACGTTGATATCACGAGCTCGGGTATACTATATAACGTGAGTCAGTGAAATTATTAATAACGTTCGATGATTCGAGTCGTTGATGAAGTCGGGGACAGGAAATCCGGCGTGCAGTTTTTTACGGTCGCGTACGCGTGTGTATACCGCGAAGCAGAGCTGTACACAAAAACGACGCGTATTTTACATAATGTATAAATTTAGAATTGGACGGACGGACGGATAGGAAAAAAAAAAAAAAATTAAAAAATGGTTAATGTAAATTACATGATATTCATTGTAAAGTATGACGACGCGTACCGTGTGAACGCGCTAAACACGCCACCCGTGATTTCTCGTCGTTATAATATCGAATCCGGTGGCAATAGACACCCGACACTGCGGCGAATCTAACTACTAACGACGAAAAAAATTATTGTTAAAATAATATATATAGATAGTAATCGACAATCGTATAGTGTTTTAATAATCACACGGGTAATCAAAAATTCGAAATTGAATCAAATTCGACTTTGTATACAATACATACATAATGTTACGCGCGACAGCGATATATAGTTAGTTATACCTGCGGAATATAAATTTTAAGCGTACGTATGGATTTCGTTTCTTTTTTTTTTTGTTCGTCAACCGGCCGCATTGGTGACGGTTTCAAGTTGATTTCCTTTTTTTTTTTTTCCCACTTTATTCGTCGACTGTGTGTGTGTGTGTGTATTGTTTGTATAAAAACGTACACAATATATTGCTATGAATTATATAAAAATAAAAGTTTCAAACATACCGTTCACGTATGTATATGTATATATATGTAATCGGAAAATATTTTATACAGTCCCAAAACATGTTAAATAGGTTTATTTTTTTTAAATCAATAAGTTCGTAGTATGATGAATTCAAATCACAGTATGTTAAGAGGTGTATCGTGTACGGAGGTTGGAACGAAAAATATGAGCATTTTGAAAACTTCGAGAGTTCGCGGAAAAGTGTAACTCGGTATTTTTTTTTTTTTTGACTTTCACGTTTATTCCAAAGTACTCGTCAAAAACGAATTGAACCTAGTTTCGGTAAGCCGGTTAACTTCGGTTAAATGAATTATCCGAAAGAACGCGGCATACTGACGAGAAATACCTATTCTCACGTGATGTGAATGCAAGCTCTATTATGTTATTATCAAGTAAGTGCCTACGATTATACCCGGTTGTCACGCCACTGCCCCGATTCGTCTCTTTACCTATTGTCGTATAAAATTTGGATTAACGCGACGTTTGTGTGCGACATAATTGTTTATAATCGTGTGAATCTTTCACAAAACACAATGACACGTTCACTACCGAATAACTGACGATCAACGGACCGAAAAAGACGGACACGAGATTTACGCGCACGATTTCCCAGCGTAGGATAACCTCAGGTAAGCCAGGTACTTGAAAACTTTTTAACTGTTCCATTGCAGGCGGCCAACTTTTGCCCTGCTCTCCGACGACTATCCGCTTGCTGCTGCGCAGGACGATCGCGTTTTCGTTACAAGAGTCGTCGGTCGCTGCTGCTGTACCTAAACACAGTAATGACGACTGGCCGTAAAGCAGTCGTTAGTCGCGTAACAACTACAATAATAATTATTATTTTTATGTTGTTATCTAATAACGAGCAATGTAACGTAACGCGGAGGGCGATGGCGGCACACCTCTTACTCGGCGCGGTGCCGACGACGTTTTCGGCCCACGGCAGGAAGTGGAAGGACGCGACGACGTGGGAAACCTTTTCCGAGCAGAAGATAATGTGCGTATAATACGTCGCGTCTTGAGTGTAATATCGTATTATGTCCTTGACGATGTACGTGTATATATATATATAGTGCTGCACTTATTCGAAAGACAAACTCGCGTTACTTTTTATTTCCTCTCTCTCTCTCGTATTTTTTAACGAGCCAATTTTCCGAAAAAACGCGTTTTTCTCACGAACTGTCTACGCTTTATTCTTACTGCCGCGCGCAATCACGGCGTGCGCGCCGTTAAATTTTTTATAAATTGTTTCGCTACGCCGCAGCGTCTACACGTCACACGTATTTCCGGGTTGAAACGTATCGGATACGTGTGAAAAGTACACGCCGCCGATAAAAACGTTGTTAGTTTGAATGCACATACTGCAGTTTATTTTAATTAGCATAAACTGTGCTATCAAATATGTTTTGTTTACACATCATCACGCATCGAAGACGTTATTATTGTACGGTCAAAGAGAACAAAAACAAACGCATCGACGAATACGTAAATTTACGAATATCATTATGTACTTCGACTTGCAATGCGGCACAGCGTTTTTGGACTATTCGTTCTCGAACATCTTCATCACGTGCCGTTTCCGAGGTTCGGGGCGCAGTATAACTCACGAGTGTAAAAAGTTAAAAATTCAGTTAAAAATAATCAAGGAGCATCTTATTAAGGAGTTTCGTATAGGCAATTTTATCGCTTCCCCGATTGTATGTGCGGCCTTTGTGTGATTAAGCAAACAGTAGTTATGTACTTATTAGTGCGCGTGTGATTTATCATTATTATTCGTTTCTGTTTTTTTTTTCTATTCATCTTCCACGAGAATGCGCACACACGTCGAGAACATGCGGATCGCAGACGCGTACATAATAAAAAAATCCTCGAGGTTTTTAATTTAAAAAATTGTACGACGTGTACTTCTTCCAGAGCGGGACGATGCCAAGCTTTAACCATTCAAGTTTGCGGTAGATCGAGCCGTTTTCCCGAATATTCGGTCGTGTCTAAACAAACGAACAATCGTTCGCTCTTCTGTGTGATAAAATAATATCCGATTTCAAAAGTATTAAAAATCCGCGCGTACGTTTTTTCCTATACAGAGCGATATTTTCGGTATGGTGTACAGGCCATGCGGACTACTTATCGTTTTAGGTTTTCGTTCAATTCTTTTTCGGTCAACTTAAAAAATCGATCAACTCATTTCAACAGAGTAACTTTGAATTCGACATGGTCGCGCAGCCTAAAAAACAATTGTTTCGTATGAATGTTATATAGCACACAGAAGAAAACCAAAAGTAATGATTTTTTTTAACAAAATTTAACTCAGTGTTCCAGAACGTTCAAAATAATCACCGACTTTCCCATACAGGTACACTATTGGCTATGTCGATCGTTTTCATTAATTCCAGGTTGTTGGCGTTACTGTGTGTATGATATGTGCAGCGGCCACACGGACGAACTTACTCGAACAGCTGAAACCGTGTCGAAAAAAAGCATACGGTTAAACAGTGACAAAATAAAATTTGAATAAGTGTTTTACGCGATCCCCACGACGGTTATTACTGTTTCAAATTTACGTTTTGAGTGTCATGCATTGTCAAGTGAACGCGACGCACATAATGTCTTTTATACTCGTCAGCGGGGCGCACTTTGCCTGTACAGAATATTATAATATAGTTCCGTCTGAGCGTGAAATAATCATTCCCGCGCGACATAATGAGCCCAACAAGTCGCGTGATATCCGACAAATTAAATGGACCTATTATAATAAACGAATCGAAAACTGTACAGTGGCGATTGTTAAAACGTTTTTTTTTTTTCCTCTTTCTTTTTCTTCTGGCGGTTTATTCAACGAACGTAGTATAATTTATTGATTTTACTGATGCATTATACAACGTTATAAAACTAAAAACGCCTAAAAGTACGTTTTATAACGCCGTGGACCGCGTGAATTTTAGCCCGCGAAAAACCGCCACAGCTCAAAGCACATAAAATAAACAGTCACAAGTATAATAATGATTGCCCGTAAGAAGAAAAAAAAGTTCTTACAATATAATCACGAGTTGTGTATTGCTCGCTACGAGAGAAAAGGCTCTCGAAAATATTCAACTCGAATAATATTTTGTCCCGTGTACATTTTAAAACCGAATAAATTCACGCGCGTTCAAACACAAACATATTTTTAAATCTTTTTAATTTGTCAGTTAATTAATTACGCTGTTGAAATACACTTACAGTTTCGTTTTCACCTCGTAAAAAACATAATGCGATACTAAAATATGTATCGCGACCGGTGTTTTATTATGGACTGTGTACACATTTTTAGATATTCTGAGCGTAGCGAAAAGTGTACTGGTTTTACAACGAAGTTTTCTTTTTTTCTGTGAACATTTTTACGCGTTGACGAGCGGTCCGATCGCGAAACGTCACAGCATTGAACAGTTTGAAGAGCGGACGGATGGTATTTTTTATTTTAGATTGTTTTTTGAGTTATGGACCAAAAACCGAAAAAATTTTGAAAATTTCCAAGTTTACGATCACGTTTTCCCGGAGTAGGAGCTCCAATAAATTGTTTGATAAATCATTGCCTTGAAAAAAAAAACACTCTGAACGAGCTCGGTAATCTATAAACGTGTCCTAGGAAAAAAACGGCAAACACATAAGCGAATATTTTTTTTTGTTAGCAACACTATACTAATATAGCTCGTTAGTACGAGAAATCGCGATACTTAAAATTTTGATACGAATTATGATTACCTAATTATTATTGCGTCCGAAACACAAACGCGCGTTATTTTCACGTTATGAACCTGTAAAATTCGTACGTTTTAAGTATTACGCGAGTACATTAACAACATTTATTGGTAAACTTGTTTTTTCCACACCAGCAGGTCCGCGCGGTACATCACCGAGCTCGGTCGGAATCGTTTTTTTCCTTTTTCCCGGCGAATCATTGCTCTCAGATAGTAAAAAATACGTTTCGAACCGCAACTTCCGGACTTATTCGCGCCCAAAGACCCGCTCCAGAAAACAGCTTACCACCCGACCCGAAGAGTTCATTACCTTTCTGTCCGTACCGTTTTTTTATCTATAAAACGACAACGCACAAAACATAATATTATTATAATCGTCGTGTTTATCGTGTTGGTGGTAAAAAACTGTTGCTGTCGTTGTTATTTATTATTAAAACGCGTCGCTCGTTAGTTTATTCGCACGGCGAGCAAACGACGATACGGTTTATACTATATAAACGCGTGAAACGTTTAAAGATTGTGTGTTATTAATAATATTACTGTTATAATAGACACATTAAAATGTTATTGAGTAAAACCACCTGGGTGTTGAGTTAACTCGTTCGGCGTCGTTTACAATACGATATTACACTGTCAGTGCAAAAAAAAATATTTAAAACACGAAAAATATTCTGCCACGATCCGTCCGTGTACGTTTTTTTAGTATTAATGATCGTCTAAGCACGATTTCGTCTGCACGCGTCGCGCAGGTCATTTTGTTACGGTGGTGTGTGGACGCGCGTTGTAACAACAATAAAAAACACAGTAACGATTATTACGAACGCGCAGTCTTAATTGAGCCGTATTCACTACTGCGGGTTTTCGCGTGTAATTCATAATACACGTATATTATTATTATTGTTGTCGTTTTTTTTTTTTCATCAGACCGTTGCGAATCTCTATTAATATGTAAAAACATCGCGATGTTGTTGTCGTCGTCGTCGTCTCATTGTTCGGCGGCGGCCGGGAGGTCCGAGCTCGCGCGTGCAGCGGCGTTTGCGACGGACGACAATAGGCGCGCACGCCGGTCCACCGCCGAGTTTTCAGGCTCTCGGGAAAAAAAATTTAATTTAAAAAAAGGGTTGTAGACCGTGTCCAACCGACCGTTGAGAGTTTCCGTACGATTCGAGAGCGGTTTTTTTATTTTTCCCCCCGGCCAGTGGCCGCACGAACGCTTTTTATTTTCTATTGTACGGATCGTGAATCGCGGCGTTAATGAAGTAGCTAAAATACCGTGGTGCGGGTCTGTAAAACAGTGATAATGACAATGTGTGGATAAAAAAGAAAAAAGATGTACATAGGGTAAACACGCCGGACTTTCGGCCAGCCGACACACTGCTGCAGTTGTAACGTTATGTTAAGCGCGCGTATGTGCTCTGCACGGCTTTTTTTCTTTCATTTTTCACAATTCTCTCGAAACGGGGGCAGATCGTTGTTGGGTCGAAAGAATATTATTGTGTTGTATAATACGGGCGTCGGGTGAAGAGAAAAGAAAAAATGTCGGCTACGCGCGCAAAGTGAATATTATTTTAGAGACGACGTGTATCACACACGATTCTGATGCTTTTTTCAAAGTCAGCGCGCTTTCGTCGAGGTCGTCTCGAATCGCGACCGTACGTTATGTGCGCGCACCGTAGGAAGTCCAGGACGACCCGGTGTAAAAAAAAAAAAGTCTCTAGAAACTATGAATTTGGTAAAAATATAAAAAGAACCATATTTTCACCTTTTGTTCAACTGTAACGTTCAATATATTCAATATATTGACTGATTGTATAGACACGATGATAGTTGTTTTGCACAAAACGACGGTGTAGTTGTTATAAAATTAAAGTTACGCCAATTTTATTTCGCTAATTTTTTGTCTAATCGATTGTATTAACGCTGTATTGTTAAAATAATATTAGTTGTTTTTCAATCTTACAAATCGAGTCAACCTGAAAATTTGGTCACAATCACACCGGCAGAAATTGTTTGTACACATTTGATCAAAAACGAATTTTTGTTGCCTAATTCTCGTCGTTTGCTTATTAAAATACATTGATATTATACACGAGTAAATAACCAATTGTTAAATTTTCCGAAGTTTTTTTCCGGGATTTGATCGAATGACACCCCTGCGTGTGTGCGCGTTATAACACGAAAAAATATAAAAACACACCACGACCCACGCGTCTTACAAACGACACATTCCTCGGTCGGGTGATCTGAAATTTAGGAATTTTCGAGCACCGACGCCGACACGATGTGTAACATAATAATAACGTTTGTACATTATGTGGCGTCATGGACACGCCGTCCGATTGGCGCCGGCATTTCACGGACATGGCGTCCGATGGCGTCCTCGAAAGAATCGATCCGCGTAAATACGATATATCATAATATACTCCAGTGGTTCTTAACCCCTCATTCGATTCATCGCCCTTTTATCGCGATAACACCGACCGCTCAGTATTCTAAAAATAAAAACGTTTTATTCACTTTACCGCAAACGAAAAAATTTCACCCGAAATTGTATTATTTTTTTTTTAATAACTTCACGTGTTTATCGCCTCCGCCTTCGCGTCCCCTTCTTAAACCCTATCGCCCCTCGGAGGGACGAAAATGGCCGGCCCGAAGGGGCATCTCGAAAAAATATTTGGTAGAAAGTATGCTCACTTTGGAAACAAAGGGAACGCGAAACGTAAAATTACAGAATTTAAAATTTGCACAAGCGTACCATTCATAGAAATGAATTGAACTGAAAACACGATAAACGAAACAACTAGAAAATGATTTGTTACGGAAACAATACAGAAAAACGTGGGACCGTGTATACTTCCAGAAAATAAACAGCCGGAACGATGGAAATCCAGACAATCGCGATTCAGCTCCCGGTCCGAAGGCAAATTTTTCCGTTTTATATTTTTGCCAAAAGACGGTGTGTACTTTCAAAAATTTATATTTTTGTTCGAATGGGTAGCGTACAATCACGATTTTTCGGCGCTCGCTCGCCAGGCACCGCCAACGCGATCGTATCTTAGCTTTCTACGCGTTCGAGGATTTCGTACGAATTATTTCTTTCGTTTCCTCCTTTATTTTTTTGAAACGGATAAAAAATATTTTCCGGATCGTTCCGTTCTGGGGAACGGTTTTCCGTTGAAACACTTTCTGAATACTCCATATTGTGTGTTATAGTTTAACCTTCCAGTACAATCCTAAACTTGTTTCCGGCATTTTGAACTCGGTTTTTCTATTTCGACATTCCCGTCAGCAGCATAACAGTTTCTGGAAAATTATGTTTCACACATTTTCTACGGGTTTTTACTTTCTGTTTTTACGTTCTGGATTTCAATTATTGTTCTTGTCGTTCATTTTCTGGACATTTACGACCCCCTGCGCAAGTGATACATTATCATCATCATCATCGGAATAATTGTGGTGTTTTGCGCGCGCTGGCGATGGCGCGACAAAAACGCTCAACGATATTACGATGTACGTCATCGTTACGTCGTCTGGCACCCGGCCTCTGTCGAGGAGTCACCCACTCGAACCGTGTGTGACTCACCCGCGCACACGGTACGAAAAAACCGGTAAATAAATCACAATAACGATCAATACTGGTCCCCCCATACGTATCGAGGCGTCCCGGAGTTTGGCGACGAAACAAAAATGTAGAATCAAAACTTTTTTGAAACGGGATTTTTCGATTTTGTCTAACGCGACGACGACTGCAAAGTGCCGCGATCGACTTTGCCAGTGCGCTGAGATTTTGCAGAGTGAAAAACGAGAGAGAGACGGTGCCGCGTATTAAAAGAGTGTGTTTAAAAAACGAAAAACCTAACCGCCGCACGTAACCAGCCGCCAATTATGGACACGTGCAGGGATAAAAGTAAGCGTGTATTATTTTAGTTAAAACACGGCTCGAGTAACGTATAATAATAATACACGTTGCTCAGCTGCAGACGGCAAATCACCGCGATCCGCAGCCGGGCGCTACGGTTAATTTTCTCCCCTTTCGGCGAAAACGTGACCGAACGTGTGTCTCCGGCTCTCGAGCGCAGCGCCCCGGAGACGCTGCAACGACCGCTGCAGACGCTGAACACATGGCCGTTTTTAAAAATAATATTAAAAAACACGAACACTCGCTCGTACCGCAGCGTATAGTATTACGTATATAGTATCATAGCCGAGGGTTAGTTAATTATACCCGCGCATAATAATACGATTATGCGATGTATAATTTTCTACCGCGATCGTAAAAAAAAAAACTGGCGGTATATCGGGAAAGGCGTACAGTGGTTCTTGACGGAGGCGATACCGCCCCCTCGGGGGGGCGTTTACGACCCTCCGGAGGAACGGTAGGTTTGAAGGGGGCAGCATCGGGGAGAGAGCGACGAGGTTTCGAATGCAAAACGACGAGGGGGAAAAACACCGTCGACTCTACAGTAAAATCAATCATTTTGGAAAGTGGACGGAACAAAACTGACGTCTTCGAACGACGAGTGTTTTTTTATTCGAATTCGGAACACTGATCTACACGTACGACTTTATTTCGAGGAGGAGCATGGCGTTTTCAACGTTACCTTCTGAACGTTTACGAATTAAACCTGAACAAAATCGCTCTTTACAGGTCGTGAGCGTTTGACGGGGTGACTGCTACGTTTCGGGTGGGTCGCTGGTTTGGAGGAGGTCGTGGTTCTAACGTGTTGTCATCCGAAAGCCGTGACGAACCATCGAAAATACGATTCTGAGTGAGCTCTGCAGTGATCAAGCATAGGCGCTTTCTGGTAAAAAGCATATTCAACAAAAAATATCAGTTTTATTAAACCGTATCTGATATACGACATTTTTAAGTAGATGCCAAACGATACTTCTCACCGACCTCAAACTCCCTTTCTTTCCTTCCTTGCTTTCTTTCTTCTACGCAACACTACGTTTACTGTACGTACATTGTGTCTAAAGTACTTTCCGAGTTTATGACATTTTTCAACTGCACCTCTGGTCGATACAGTTGACAGAAAAAAGCCTTTAAAAAAAAACATTTTTTCGCAAAATATAATAAGCCGAAATCTCAAATTTTTCGTGGTGTTCAACGTAAATATCGCAGCACTCCTTCTACACAAAAACGTCGACACGAACCTAAGGGTATAAAATTTTTTGACACAAAAGTTTTCCTTGTTTTTCGGGGGTGTAACTAAAAAATCAGGGAAAATTTAAAAAAAGCCGGGACCAAAGTATCACGGGAGCCAATTATAAACCCATCGGCATAACTTGAAAAACCACTTGCACTCTTTCTACACGAAATAGTGTTCACAGAAAAAAAAAATGATCGTTGATGATTAAAATTTTTATACTTAAAAACGTACGAAAATAAAATAAAATCTACGGCCTCGCGGAAATCAGTTCGCAGTTTAGATATCGCGTTGCATAATAGATATCGAGTCTAAAGTCTGATGCACGCGCAATGACAAACAGAGAAAGAAAAAATAGCGACGCCCCTCGAACAACAAAAACACACCGTAGGAACGTTTTTTTTTTTTTTCGAGGAGATTACAGGCAAATCGGCTAGTGTAGGCTGGATCACTTGTTTCGCTCGAAACTTAAATGCCCGGTGATACTCGCGTATAAAAATCAAAAGGTGATCGGTCGCGAATTCGTCACGTTTTATAACACACATTATCCGACACAGCATCAACGGTCTATAATGTTATCACAATAATTACGCCGAGGGTTCGCCGTTAGTTGTGCGTTCGTTGTAAGAGAAAACGGCGTAGTGCTCGCGTTGATACGAGACGGCCACCGGCGGTTCATTTTGGACACCATATGATATTGTTTGGCGATCCTTCTGTTCTCTTCGCTTTTCTCGTGCGCGTTGAAACGTAACACCGCGTCAACCGCATAATTAGTCGAAAACACGTAACAGTCGAACCTAACCTGTACACAACGTCACCTCCAAATGGAAATATTATGTACTAAAAAAAAATTTCTGAAATTCTCCGAGTAAAATCGTTTTTACTTTCCTCTTTGGTTGCCGCTGACGGATCAGAGGCGCATTCGCGTTCTGCGAACATCGTTTTGATCGAGACTACCAGTGTCCCCCGTCGCCCTTGCCCACGCGCTGCTGTTACACTCTAAAATATTTATCAAGACACCACTCGGCAGTTTTTTAAACCGGCGCCCCTAAAAATGTGTCTGGCTCGTCTTGAATACCGCGTTTTTTTCCTTTAAATTCCTGTACACACCGGTGTTGTCATCCAACACCGGTGTGTACAGCAGATTGTTCGACTGGATACAAACTGTTTCGAGTCGGATTTCCGTTCAATAAGCGATTGAAAATATCACAAACGTCGTTTACGTGAAACGTTTTAGTTCTTAGCGACGAGTTTACGCCACATTTTTCCCGATTTCGGCAGGATAAAAAAAAAAAAAACCGCTTCGTTATAAAACCGTTCTAAAATAATTGTATTAGGACTGTAGAAGATATTATTCTAACGAATAATAATAATAATTGTTCTCTTACGGTGATAACCATTCATTTTGCACGTGCGGGCCCACACGAGTTACGCATCTAATATGTAAATATAACGATAAAACTATTCAAAGGTTAAACGACTGCACGGATAAAAATATTATTCCGTTTTATGTAAAAAAAATACATGTAGCAAACGTTTTTGTGCCGAGCATAAAACAATTACTTACTGACGCTATACAGATCTTTTAGATTTTAAACATATGTACCTATATATGAATATTATACGTGCAAGTATAGTTACATACAAGTTACTATGTATAAATACACAACAAATTTAGTTCGCAGTTGTGTCGAAATAAACGGAGTGATTGATGAAATTAATATGGCTTTTATCCTGTACTCGATTCACTGGTAGTATTTGTCAACCATAACTGTAACCAATCTTTCGGTTTTAAGCCCGGTTGTTTAAGAATACCCATCGATTGTTTGGACGAATAACATAATAAAATGCAGGCCCCGCTTTTCAGGTACGCTTTGTTCATTCTATATGTATATATACTACTATTGAATGATAGTCGTAAAAACGTTTTTTATTTACGTCGCGTGTCTCGTTAATTATTAATACGGCAACAGCTGTTGAACAAAAAACGAAGGTTACGGAAACGCATCTGATTCATTTTTTTTTTTTTTATGACACATACATATACGCGTAGGACGTAGGTACTTGATAATAATATTATTATAACGTACCTATATATTACCTTGATAAAACGTTTAAATGCGTTTAAATGCGTTTCATCAACAATAAGTGTAGCAGTGGTACAGGTACGTGTAATAAAAGAGTAAACAGTATAATAACCCAGACAAGACAGAAAACTATTAATTTGTTTTAATAGCATACTCGGCCATTTTTATAGACAGCACTTGTTCATTAAACTATTGTACTTTTTTATTTCTCGGGTTTTCAAATCGACGCGGAGAATAAAAGTCAAACGGTTTATTGCGCATAAAACTGTTATGGCGTATGCCTGTAGTTTAGGTAACATTGAAATAAACCGAATCGGTAATGCACGTCATACACAGAACTGTCGTAGCGACGGCCAACAGTACGTACAAAATTATTATAGTTTAGAAACAATTATTTTAATATTCAACGCTCGTGAAGTTTTAAATTGAAACGCGTGTTATTCAAAACAAAAATAAAATTCTGTTCGCGTTAGAGACATATCTGCAGCCGTGATATAAAAAGTAAATGAAAACATAATATTCAGTGCACCGTGTGTGCCACAATCAATATTATAATCGTGGACTTATCTTTACAGAGTTTTGGACGTTTACTTACCCATAATTACGGCGTAAACTGCATCTTTTTGTTTTCAAAACAATACAACATGATATACTGTCGTATAATATACTATACGGTTTCGAGGGAAACAAAGATTATAATATCTACTTGACAATGGTGCTTTTTTTGCATTTGCGTGATACCTAAAACGATAGGTTAGTACTTTCTTTGAAACTTTATTGGATGTTCGGTTATTTTTTCAGTCATCATGAACGAATATCTAAATTTTGTAAATTTGCACACGTCATGATTACGAATGATTAAACGTATACGTGGAATTGGAATCAATTTCGATTATTTTTGAACGATTCTCAGTTGAGCTTCGAAATTTTTGGAATAATTTTCACACTGCGTTTTGGATTGTAAAATTTTTAATTTAGAGTCTTGAAACCTCAACCAAATCTAAACCACCATGTTATACTGTAAGTGCAGGTCGAAACATTTTGAAATTTGGTTTACGCGATTTACGTTTTGGTATCGACATTTTTACACTGTTATTTTTATGTTTTTGTTGTTATTATTCAAACGAGTTGGAGTTTTTACACATTTTTGGAACAAACACATTCATTACGCCCTAATATATTCAATAATTTCTACGTATTTTAGAGCTAAATAATATGGAATTTTAGCTAAAACATAAAATATATATATATATATATATAGTTTTTAGACCACCATTCGTTCGAGACCAATCTGTGTATCTTGGAGTCTAAATTTAGGTGACGGATTCCGCAAGAGAACAGCTGCAGCAGCTGCCAGCCCGAGCGCACGCCCCGACATTTATAATTATACCTCGGGAGTCAGGACCACTGGAGCTGCCGGAGGATTTATAAATATCACTACAAACATCGTATTATTACAATAAACCGCACACGACTGTCGTTACGGTATATTAAAATGTGTATATTTTTTTCAAAATGTAAAAACACACGTCGTGTACCTACTCGTACTATAATAACGTCAACATGCATCGTGTGCAGCAATACCGTTCAGGCGGGGCCTGTTAAATTGGCGAAAAAACTCTTGCAGACGACTGTCGTTTCCTGCACGAATTTTGCGTGTACCATATCCGTTACGGAAAATATGAGATATATAGATTATAAAATTTTTTTTCTGACCATCAAGGTTATTTTTTTAAGTTTTTAGTCTCAAGTTTAACTAAACTGAAGAATGAAATGTTTTCATGTTGCATTCAAAACTTACGGCTCTTAATGAAATTAGTGATTTTACAATATTAAGTCAATAAAATATTCTGATGTACAGTAATCAATTGAATTTGAATTACACAATACGAGTATTCCACTTATTTTTTTTTTTAGTAACTCTTCCAAGTATTACTCTATAAGTTGATCAATTTTTCACATACTTTTGAAATAGATATTAAAACGTCGAACAAGTTTCGACGATTTCGACCTTTTTGATCTAAAATCGGAATTTACAAACTGATAACTTGTTGGTTGTTTGCAGGCTCATTGCAAAAAACTCGCTTGGAATTGTGAAACTCACATGTGGTTGAAACTTATCACTTGTGGCAAAGACTCGCTTATTAGCCATAGATCGAACTCTCGCTATAGTTTGCCACTCGAGCTTTTGGTGCTCAGAGAAATGTCTTTCCTTGAAAAGGGTCACACAACAGACGTGCATGGATCTCTGGTTTCGGCGACATTGCATGCGATTGATATCAATATTTGCCTTAAAAATATCTGTAAAAAAAAAAAAAACTAGGTGTATAGGTACTACAAATATGAAATCTTAAACATGAAATTTTATAAAAATAATGGCTCGGTTCTAGCTTTAATATTATGGCTATTAAATATCCATTAATTTGTCGTTAACCCATGGCTGCAGTGTACTGCAGAAATTTGTTAATTGTGTTTGTTTATAGAGGTCAGATTGAATATGAAAAAATATGAAGTTTTCATACTATGTCTTAAAAAATGAGCAATATCCCTTCGATATACCAGAAATATTATGATATTTTATGTCCTTAAAAGTGCAAAATATTCTACTTATGTTCTGTAAAAAAAAAAAACCGGAAATTTCTAGGTCGGGTACGAAGGTCGATGAAGTGTATAGCGACTTTGCTTTGGAGTAGGTCACTGTTTCGAAAGTTAAAGTTGAACGTATTAATAATACATACAATAATATTAACCGAAAATAACGCGGTTCTGAGTGAGCTCAGTTTACCCGTACAAATTGAGTTGTAACAGCAGAATCAGTTTAAAAAAAATCTTTTATTAGACACTATAATTAAAAAGGATATATTCGAAGGAGAATATTAAAATTTCGTGGAAATGAAGGGGTTCTCTGTCCCCCGCTGCCCCCCTCAATCCGAGCACTGCCTACGACCTGTGCGGTTTTTACATTTCATACAAACACGAGTTCGAACATTGTGTCGTGGCTTGTGCCATTCGCGTCAATGCAGCATTGTCGTTTATGTGATGCATATTGTTATTGTTATTTATTGTATTATAATAATCGTGAACTGCACGCGCAATACGGCACTCTTCTCGTTACGACGATACGCAAACCGACGAGGGGTGACCTGGGTCCTATTAACGCATTCTTGTGTAATCTCGTTTGTTTATATTATAATCGACACGATGCATCCGATGATGTTGTCGCAGTACAAACTATGTGTACAAGTATATGTATAATAAATTGGAAACGTTAAACTTCGCACGCGATGTTCACAATGCACTAGGAATCTGCGAGGGGCGTCTGTCCCGACGTTTATCAAGGGTATCTAACGATTTGTTTGCACGAATCGTCACGTTCGTGTACGGTTCTACATCCGATCTCTGTGTGCTGCGTGAAAACTGCAATCGAACTGTTTTTGGAGGAGTAGTAATATTGTATTATCGTGGACAAAACGAAATAAAAATAGCCGTAAAATGATATCAACTGCCCAGGTCTATGGTTTACTGTGTTCCGTCTTTTTTTTTTTTTTTACCTCCTCTCCCTATTTTACCCCCTTGAACACCCCCTAAGACGCTCAATTTCGGAAAACGCTGTGAGAGAATTTTCTTCATTATTTGTATAACAATACGCCAAATTTAACGATGATGATGTATGTATTTAATTAGTATTTATTTTGTGTATCATATGATTTATGATGTATAACTTTGAAATGCTCGTCATAACTCTCGCAGTATTTAATTTCGTATCGCTAATTATTTTTAATTTAGGGACGCTCGACATTTGAACAAAATATTTTGATGTGACGTTTAATCATGTATGGTTCTAATATATTTTTTTTGATTTCGCGACAATTACATAAGTAATAAGTAGACATAGTTCGTACATCCGTTATTATTTCGTTCCGTTCATTTTTAATTCTGGAGGGAGGAAAAACTCCTCCGAACATTTTTCAACACAATACGAATTTTAAATATTTTCGACGATCGTTGAGTTGAAATTTTTTAAATCGTATATTTTCAAATTATTTTTGATAGCCCGCACTCTCAGGACGCCAGGATACCATCGCCTTCGAAGTGAACAATCGATGGTTCTGCGTCGTCCAAAACCCACTCGAAACAGTGAACTACTTCCTACGTTTTCTCTACGAGGTGTCCTCTTCCGATCGAGTGCGTCACGCGCGATTGCGGAAGTCCGACGTGAGCTGGTCGTTGTTCGGGAAGAATAAAAACAAACAGGATATTAACAGGAACAAAATTATTAGCGCGCGAGCCAGTGAACCGTGCAGCCTGCTGTATACGTAGGTATACTTACCACAGGCGTATCGATTATTGTACGATTATCGTTTATCAGCGTTGTTATAATATGTAGTATAATAATTATTATTATCGTTATGTTTGTTTTTTTTCGTCTTTTGTAAAAACCGTTTCATGCGTGTGAACGGCGGGCAAACGCGCGGCTTTCATCGTGGCTTACGACCATAATAATAATAATAGTATAATATATATATATATTATTGCGACGTGTTCGCGTGTTTTTGTGCGCCGAATAAATTTTGTAAAACACCTCCCGCGGAGATCTGATTTTACGTTTTCATTTTTTTAAACCATCCGTGTGGTGCAGGGCAGCGGGTGAGTTCGTTTTTGCTTTTGTATATACAACTACTAAAACTTTACAACCACCGTACCACGTGCCCGAAATCATAACGCCGGTCGGCGTCAACCTTTTTGCTGGACCAAACCTATATATTGTATGATGTACCCGAAATACGTTATCTGGTAGTGATAAGCAAAATAATGTACAAATATAATGGCCCAAAAACGTCGTAAACCAGCGCCGATCGAGATTATCGAAAAAGAGAACAACGTTATTATCATCGAAAAAATAATCATAAAAAATAATGACATATTGTAATCGGCGCGGGGCCGTGGCAGATAACGAAGTAGCGTACAACAGTAAAATCGCATTGTGATTTCTATGTTATAATACGATTTCGAAATTTTATATCGTTAAGATAAACGAACGGAAAAAAACACGTCCAAACGTATGAAGCACAGTATTATAATAATAGCTATTGTACACCGTGGTATACAACAATCTCGAGTGCGGTCGATAAGCCATAAGGCGGAAAATTATTTTTTTTGTTTTACCATACACGTATTCGTTTGATAAAATGTTTTTTTTTTTTATCGTTTTGAACACAACGTAGTATCATCAGCTCCGAGTGCATGGGTAATCATCGAATGGAACCGACAGTACAGTCGTGTAGGGAACAGAATGTTATTTCTTTCAGCTTTTAAAGCCTCGTTGTTCGGCTATAAAAGACAACGAGAATATTTATTTACTCGTAATCATGACGTGTCGGCGATATCCACTCGGAACAGAACGTTCCACGAAATCTAAATCTCAACCACGTGCACAGGGCGAAATGGTGAAATGTGAAACGAAACAGTGAGTTTCTTGCTACTGCGGGTGTTATGTTGGATATTGCAATAAACATTTTTTTAAAGTTTTGAAAACAAAAATTATAGTTTATGGTGTGAGTTAATGAATTTTACGGATCGCATAACAATCGAGTTACAAAATACGGTCACTGTACTAACTGTGGCATTGTAATATTTTGTATATACTTCAACGTACAATTGAATAAAAATTGGTAGCTTAGTTTGTACCTTATATTATAGGGGCGGACTGACGATTTTCGTCCTGGGGTGCAAACAATTTAAAGGACCCTTAAAGACATAGTGAAACCAAAAATCTATAATTTGCGATACACAATTAATACGGACGAGAGCCCAGGGTGCGGTTTTGTTTCCCCTTAAGTTTCTATACTTAATATACCATCCGAACTTTCATATTTTATTGAAATTAACGGTCGTAACGGTGAACAAAACTCGTTCGGACGGACCTTGAAATGTCCCGTATCACATAGGAAATACAACCTATTTTTTTTCGCTCCCATACGTCTTATAAGAAACACAATAAATCGAAGAGGCTTTACAAAAACGATGTTTAATAATGCAAAACTGTTTTTGGTCGAGAGCGTACTTCTCACGACCTTTCACGGTTTTTCGAGCAAGATATTCGTACAGTTTTAGGGTCTACATAGGTCTGAGTAAAGCCGCCCTTCCTTCGGTGGCGCTTACGTGGTCCTTAATAAACCCTAATAACTTGAAAAAATTTAATTTGATTTTTAAAAAGTGGTCAACTACAATGCATCGAGCAGTCACAGACTTCTAACTCACTAAACTTAAACCAGCGGGAAAGGAATGCGAAATTTCGTTTTTGTTTAACCGATTAGAAAACAAATGAAAATTTGTTCGAATATTTTTTACAGTGGCCTACACTGCGTTAACTATACTGAATCGAACCATTGGAGCAAAAAAAAAAAATATATATAAATTCCACCTTAAGCTAACCCCCTCGATCTTCGCCGCCGATGTACGTGTAACATTCGATGCCACTTGATGTCTCTGTTATATTATATATTCGGCCGTGACGGACGCATTCGCGGGAAAAACGATGAAACTAATTTCGAGCTTACCGCGGAACGTGGGCGGAAGGCTGCCCGACGAACCGTGTAAAACGACACAGCCGAACGATCTTCGGAGAGGATCGATCTACAGCAGCTGATGTTCTCGCTTCGGGTGATTTTCTCTCTCTCTCTCTCTCTGTATCCGTCGAACACACGACAACAGATGTACAATGCACGCGCGATTCAGAGATAAAACGCTGTGCTGCAATACGAGCGGGTTTTATTATATTCATATTTTATTATAATATTATACACAAAACAGGACTGGTCCCAAACAGTCTGCTCTCGTCATGCTGCTGCTTTTGCTGTTGTCGGAGTGTACGACGAGATCGGTCCGTCCGATTAACCCGTCGCATCCATTCAAATTCTGACGATCAACATCGACGTACAAGTATATTCATCCGTCTATATGGTATATTATGGGTGTCCGAGTCGGCTATTCAACCGAGGAGCGAAATATAGGCGATTTCTACCCAACACACATCGCACGCATCTTTAAGTGGACAACATTGAAAAGTCTTCCTGTCCGTCGTAGAATCAACGTGATTGATTTTTTTTATGTGATAGATCGTACACAATCTGTAAGAGTCGCGGAACTTGAAGTCGCACGCAACGATTTTGTACATAAAACTAATGAAAAAACAAATTTTATTTTATCAAACCGGAGCGTTATGCACGGGTGGTGTGCTCACGCGATGGAGTCGCTCTTACACAGTTATATAAAGTACGTAGAAAAACGAAAGTTTTAGTGTTGTTTTTTTATTGAAAAATGTATAATCAGCATCGCCCCCGTGCAAAATATTACTCCAATATTACGCTCTTGACCGATTCATATTGTACCGAATCGTCCAGACGCAGACCTCGCTTTGACCAATAGTATATACATTTTTTTAGATTCGGCGAAAATCTAGAAACAAATGATGAGCGCTCCTATAACTAACTGCTCATAATATGATTATTATCTCCTATTTTGCAGGCGTCTCTTCTTACACGGTTAAAAACCAAGGTTTTGACATTGCTCAGAGTAAATACTTTTATTTAATTTTTTTTTTTTTTTTAACACGAAGATTCTGACTGTAGTAATACGGAGAACGTCTATCTATTTGACCTAACCCGAGAACGGAAACACTCCAAATTTATTAATAACCCCGCAAACTAGACGAAGGCGCTGAAAACAAATACAATATTTTTCGTGGACAACCGCGAATCGTCGTGTAGTACCCCGCATACCTCGCGTATAATGTATAGGGGTCGCGTTCATTGTATTTTTAGCGTTTAAAAAAAACATCACGGTGGTCTCCGAAATCGGCAGCATTATAAAACATATCGCTCGTTAACATGCGATGCATTTTTATTTAGAAATACCGCCCACAGCCGACTGCAGACTGCTATCGCATAATATTATATTACAAATTCTTTGCACCATATGGGTGCAGTTTTGCGAGACCGAGTGTGCAGCACGATTATCATCTTTGTTTTTTTTTTTTTTTACGCGTTCGTTCCTCGCGTCCATACGGACGGCAATGTGGCTCGTGCCACGCGCGAGCAATGCATTTTGGAATTTTTCCAACTACGAATATTAAAAGGTAACCGACATAAAAGCGAGAGTTCATTTCTAGTGCCTGTATAAAATTTTACAAACAATCTTATAAAATACGTATTATAAATCATTCAGTTGCAACATAGTGATAATAAAGTGAGTACAAACAGTTTAGGAATTAGGAATCTTGAGATACTACTTATGTGTTCTTCGTCGTTTACAAACCGTCCAGTTCGATGATATATAGCCATTCCGTTTCTAATTGATTTATAGCTGTAACTCAAGTAGACAAATGTTCAAATTAAATGGTTGCCTTACACGCAGAACGTTTGTCGTGGGCCGACACGATTGATACAGGGTTTTGGAAATTTAATCCGTAATGCAGCATTATAGTGTTTTGAAAAAAACGAGTATTTTAGTATAGGTATATACTTTCAATAGTTGTAACTACTTATTAGACGTTCCGCTAATAATGTTCCGATTGAGAACTTTTTTTTTTAACAAAATGCGTTAAAGACTGACGATGATAATATTTACATGCAATTTCATACTTTGCGAGTAAAACAATTTTATTTAGAGTTGTAACTCGCTCCTGCAAAATCATCAAGCATTTTTTTCCATATTTCTCGCACTATATTACGTACTCGCAGCAGTTCAACATCGTGTTATTCTGTAAGCACATAAACTGTGTGTTTAGTACCGAACGCGATGGTAGTCAATAAAACATTTACTTTTTGGCTTACGCTCGTAAATCAAAATATTATAGGCGTACATCGAGTCATTCGATGTGCGCGAGATTAGAAAAATGCCATTAAAAAAATGCGTGTCCATTCGTTGTCTTCAAGCACCGCGATCGTTTCGATTTTCAAATCTTATCGGTTTTTAGATAACTGTTTGACCCCGGTTCCGCCGCAGAGAGAACAATATAATACCACACGTGCAGCAGAGATAAAAATTTAGTAGAGATTGCGGTGATTCCAGAAGTGTATGTCCTTAGTTCAGTCTTCAGAAAAATGTAAAATTTTAATTAAAACCGTAGTGTTTTTACACAGTTCAATCCTTCTATTTTTTTTTTTTTCTATCGAAAAACCAGTAACCACAGGAACAATATTATGGTTATGTGTATGAGAAAAAAATGTATTTTTTACGCCTATGAGCAGTGGTGTTTTTAGTCAGAAGCCGCCTCCGAACGGAGAGTAACCCGTTTAACGATAGTAACAATGTTGATTTATCTCATTTTGAAAATTATTCACACGGATACATTTTTGTACATGCTAAAATCCAAAATCAAAGCTTGAGGAAAAAGTTCCAAAAAGAGATCGTGCAAAATATTTTATTTCATATTCTTGATTATTAGGTAAATAGTGTGTAATGTAGTTTGATTCTAATCGCTAACGTAGAAGAAAGACGAATGAATTTAAAAAGCATAGTGCATTTTGAAATACTGCAGAGCACAAACAACACTCGAGTTAAGATATTCCAGGATTTTTCGTTTCGCAACGTTTAAGCGGTTTGAAACTACAAAAGTCAGTACGAAGGGACGACACTTATACCATACCCGACCGATAGATGGATTTTTTTTTGCCGAATTCCGTTTTGCACTCGAGAATCCTAAATTCTTTCACATTATAACGGGTTCAAAACCCGACGTTATTTATATTTTTGTAAAAGTTTGAAAGGAGTTCCCTATGATAATAGCGATAATCGTGATATAGGTATTCAACGCTGCGGCAGTATATAGTACCGCGATAACCAACCCTCCTGGCTCGCCGTACGACGCGCAGTTCTGCAAGACCGAACGTAGAGTATATACCGTTATCATCGGATCTGTGTTTTTTCGTACTATTATTGTTTTTTTTTTTCATCGCATTTTGCTCGTCCGCCCAGATGACCCGTGCCCTCGGTCGGACGTGTACAATAATACGCTGTACACGCGTCCGGAAAACGCACTGCAGGAATAATAATATGTATGTTTTAAACAATACATAATGAACGGTGTTTTAAAAAAAATGCGAAACGACGGAAAGAACACAAATTCGACCGCCAAACGTGTTATCGCTGTAACAATACTACGTATGATATTTATGCGTAAATTAGGTGTAATCGTATGCGTCTTTTAGGCACGCAGCGGACACGTATTTTTTTTTGGCACACGCGTGCCCACATCGCGCGTACATGGAACGGGAGGAGGATCCGCTTTCCGATTATAAAATACATAATATTATTTACACGGGTTCCGTTTACGCCGTAGAAACATTTTTTTTAAAAATTTTTTTTTTCCATTTACGTTTGCGAACCGGTGTCACGAACGATATTACATATTTGATACTTGTCATCGATTTTTTTTTCCAGCTCGTGCACGTTACGACGAAATTTAAAACAAACGTTACGAATACACCGGCGTATCGTATGGCCTTTTTTATTGTACTCGCCAGCCCACATGTAACGTATTGTTTTTCATAACGACGACTTACCCACACAGCGTTGTCGGTACCTGCAGTACGTTTTTTTTTACGGGTTTCATAATATCGCGTTGTGTACGATATATAACGCGTTTGCAATGTGTAGACTGTGTTCGATGAGACGTGCAGAAATGAAAAATTTCAAAAGTTAAACAACGTACCACGGTGCGATAGTGTGAAAGCCGACTACGGTTCGGGTGGGTCACCACTGCAGGTGTTGTGGTTCGTTTCAATATCCGAAATCAGTGACGAGTCTTTGAACAAACACTGAGCGAGAGCTCAGTCGCGTCCCGGTAAAAACCGAACTCGACAAAATCGAAATTTTTATCAACACGTTTTTTTGTTTTTATTACAATTTTTCCAAAAACGGTTCAAAAAAAGTCGTAAAGAATATCAATCCGAATAACAGTGCAAAAGTTATTATCGGATCGCTCAGTTTTTCAGAATCTAAGATCAACAAAATGATTTTTTTAATTTCAAAATTAAATAATAGTTATACGCATTGCGAAAATGAAATGACAGTCGAAAAAGGGCGACGGCCGCGAAAAGTTTCTCAAGTCGATCAAAGTATTTTTATATATTTTTGCATCATAATTTTCAAATAAACAAAATTTCCGAAAGAGTTCTTAAACATATTTTTATGCTGTTCATTAGGCAATCGCTCGAGCATTCTGCAAGCAGATGATTTTGCGCTACCCTAATTGATAAGGTCTTGTAAATTATTAATGTTGAAAAAAATAATATTCTATCATTTGACCTAGACTGATTAACTCAATAGTGGACATCACACAAAAAAAATACCCAATATCGTCCGGGAAAAATCCGGAATCGTATTGATATGTTCACAAATATATTTCACAATATTCATCAATTGATATCGCATACTTACCTATATCGCTGTAATATTATCGTACGATTTGAAATCCAGATTTTCAAGTAATTAGTCCTTAATACGGTTTGACCTGTATAATACAAAACGTTGGAATGAAATTTTTAAATTGTTAACTCAAATCTAGTTTGAACCGGTTTTTGACCTATTTTTAACATTGACGCCGACTATTATAATACGATTTGATAGAAAAAAGAGAATTTCGTATGATTTAAGCAACACTGTGTATTTTAATATTAATGTGATTTTAAATTCGGCGTGTGAGTTATGAATGTCTAAATATAAACTGCGTTACCTAGTTATCTCAGTGTTTTTTATTGATAACATCAGCTGCTTTGAGTGGCGCACAAATTCGTACACAAAAAATTTCTCACGTTACCGGTTACATCGTAAGAAGCCAGTTTTTAGTAAAAAAACTGCAGACGCTGCAACAGAATTACGCACCGTTGGCGACATTCAAACTGTAATTACTCGTCGAATAGTTGTTTAAATTATTTGAAATTTTGTACGCGCGCGTGTAGTTTAAATAAATTGTATTAGCCGCTAAACGTGTGTAAACATTTCGGAATGGTTCGACCATTTCTAGACGTATTCTAAAATAAAGCATTCTATATTACTCGGTAATTGTTTAGATATTTTAGAACCGAGTAATTATTGTTTTGCTAATATAAGTTTAAAATTATTAATAATTCAACTAAATTGAAAATTCCATAACGACCGACTACCACCACATCAATTTCAAGTTTTCATATTTAGCTCACGGTATAATATGACTAACTGCAGTTAGTTTTACTATTTTTAAATAAAAATAGTTATTGAGTCGGAATCTTCGTAGAAACTTATGTTTACAAATCGTTTACTGCAAACAAGCGTTCCGAATCACACAATATACCTAATGAAAAGTGCTGGCGGAAAATCCGCATCGAGCCTTGCGCGCGCCCAACCTAGACATACGTTTCCGACTTTTTACGAATCGAAATAAAAACAAGCGAATACGTTTATAACCGTCGGAAATCTCGTGACGACAAATCGAAGAAGAGTTGTCTCTCTCGAGTATTTTTTCTTTTTTCATCGATAGATCGATCGGTTGACGTACGTTAGAAATAGAAAATATCGTACTGTTGTAATGTGTAAAATTTGTTTCACCATTATGTTTTGCGTGTAGAACGCATAGCTAAACACAGGGAGAAAAATGTTGTAACAACCGAACTGCAATAGCAAAAAGAAAACATTTTATCGTTGACGTAATAATATTACAGCAAGATTCGTATTATGTACGTATAGTTTTATAGTGATCCCTCGTCAAAGTCACCGTACTGCAACTGATCAATAGCGACGGTCTAAATACGGTGTATATAACGTTTTTTAAAATTTTCGTTCGTTTCTTTAAACTGAAAACGTGTATCTACCGTCATTATAGTTTGTTTTCGAATCGCCCGAAATTCCGAAAGTATTTTATAAGTGGCTGGTGGTCATGTGTGTCGTATTTATTTTCTCCGTTTCAATAAAAAGCGTGCGTTCTGTTAAAAGTGATTTTCTTTCACTTTTCAAACCGCAGCGGTCATGGCCGTCGTACAACAATAATATTATAATCGTCGTCCCAGGTGTTTGGTTTTCCATACGCGCTATCCGCGGCGATTATCGTCCAGCTGCTGTCAATCACAATCAATGCGCGCGCCCCGATAATACCGATAATTATTTTTTTATTATTTTTATAATAGTTCGTGTACATACCGCGTCCCGTATAATATGCAACGGTGCACCTAACAAAGCGCTTTATTGTTCGGACCCGGGCACGTGGTGAAAGTTAATAACACACGATGAAAAAAAAAAAAACTAATACAAACGTAGGTATAATATATGTATGTATGACGTACACATTACACTCCCTTTATATTTCTAGAGGGTCGGCACAAAAGAGTTGTACGCGCATAATATACACGCGTAGGTTCGGTGCTGCACGACGGGACTATCTGGTCAATTATTATTAATTATTGTTTTTTTTTTTTTCCGGACGTTAAATAACAATATAATAATAGTATAATGGGTGCGCGTTTTGTACGTAGCATGATTTTCGAATTTTTTTTTTCCCCGTTCTGCGGTCACGTCGGAAGTGACTTGCACGCCCAAAAGTGCTCTGTGCACTGGCACCGCGCATTCGACTTGCAGCAGCTGGACTTTGCGGTATTACGTCGATATCGTAACGTGCCCATATAATAACGTAAATATTACGCTATTGGTACATTACGATCTCGGTTCGGACAAAACAATTTAATAATAGTATTGACGTTTGAAACGTATACACGACATTAAATGGGTGTGCATACAACAGTCCAAACCTGTACGACTCTTTTGTTTGAACGTACCATTATTATACGCGAAAATCTACCCACCCACTACTATAATACGGTATATAATACGCGACCGATATATTATGTCTGCGGTTTCCGGTAAATTACACCTTGACTTTTTCTTGTTTTCTGGTAGCCACGATACAATAATATTATACAGGACTGCTGTGATGTGGTCAAAAGAGGTATCGACCGTATTGCCCGTGGTTCGTAACCGCATTCGAATCCGTTTCGGTATTGTGTTTGTGGTGATCTACCGTGTTTGTAACGATATCGTTA
>CM029362.1:24112213-24207088 GCA_017140985.1 Hormaphis cornu
TATCCGCTCGGTCACACCATTCGTTTTCCGAGTCCAGTCTGGTTTGGGCGATAAAAATGAAATTCCGTCAAAGAAAATTTCAACATACCGAGTTGGTACTCTTCAATTCTTTTTTTAAGATTATCCCCGATGAAATTCGATCTATCATCGGCCATTTCTCTTGTCACCCGGGAGAGAACTGACCCCAATAACATTGGTAGCCGAATCTTGATACGGATCACGCGCGAAAGGGGGGAAAAAAAAGACAGGCCGAATTACAGTTGTTCACTTGTAAGGGGACGCCGCGTCGATCGGTTTTAGAAAGTGGAAAAAAAGAAAAAGATTTGACCGACTCGAAGGAAATCGTATAAACGTACGTTCGTGTCCACATCCTGCAGTGACGTACGCGAGTTATTCTCCCCATCGTTTCTTATTATTTTTTTTTAGCAAACTGAAGATTTACAACCATTTAGTTGTCGGCTTTGCCCACTGTTGAAAAAATACACCGATGTAATGTAAAGAACGATTTCGTAACGAGTAAATATTACAAATAACAGTTGTAACGGTTGAGTTTGTTCGTTTCTGTGACTAATTGTTTTTACGCGAAAGTATTGCGTACGATGAAGCCGGCTGATCCATAATCGAAACGCAGTATGTGCATGCGTTCTGAAGAAACGTCGATTTGCAATGACTATTGTTGGTAAAAATGTATCGTTGCGTCCGAAAACCGCACACTTTCAACGGGACAAAACCGCGCAGAGTTTATAAATTTATTGTACTTTAGCTGAGCATCGACATAGTTCAAAGTTGTTCGCTATTTGGCATACTGTCGGGAAAATTACGGAACATCGCGTTTGGGCGAACCCTTTGCATTAGTTTTGAAAACGCACGAAAACGTTACCGTACGGCCGGAAATTGTTTACACGAATCTCTTCCCACGACTTCGACAACTAATTAAAAACTAAAATTATTAAACAAAACGAGTAAAAACTAAAAAAATTAAAAACTATAATTATGTTCCTACTTGTTTTTGTTTTTCTACGGGAGGTAAGATATTTTATTCAGTCCTTTGTTAAATTGCGGTTCATGCGCGTTTTAGTATACGATGTTACGCACCTCTGAATTATTATTATTATCTTGAGACGTACATTTAACGCAGTACAGTGTAGTATTATTTCCAAAATATTTTCAAATTTACAGTTCGCTTCAAATTTTAATAAAATGTAATAAAATGTACGGCCTAAAATAATGGTGTGGTTGTTATGTTGGCTTCGAATTGTTATTCGGGCGGCATATGCAGTGGTTCCATCCGAAGTATACGATCTTCGATTTTAAGATACGCAGTATCAAGTATATTTCAGCGGTGCCGCAGCGAACTCAAAATTTCTCACATTAATAAATAACTATTTTTTCGCGTCGTACCTATAGTACAACACTCTTTGCCGATTTTCATTACGTCGATTTCAGTACCTATAGACGAAAATAACCGATTTTCAAAATTATGCAACACCCTACACATTATATTACGCTGGGAAATGTACGAATACATTTTGTAACGTGTCAAACTGTTGTAAACAAAACGAAAATCGATTAAAAACCAACCATCTCATATTCGTTTTCATAAAGTTAACGCGCAAAGTCGTTAAAGAGTTTTACTCTAAATAACCGTCCCGTGTTCATTGTTCTGAATATTCTGATAGTTCAAAGCGTATGGCGAATCAAAAAATGAAATCGAAAACTGTAGTGTACCTATGCAAAAAAAAAAAAATTATGTTTTGAATTGTAAATACTAAATTTGTTGTCGAATTGGAATTTCCGGTATTATAAACAATGAAAATAAAAAACGTTACGACGTTCCTTTCTGTTTAGTGTTTGAGTATTTAATATGATAATAACGTAAACAAAACTCTTGTACGATTTGAAATACTATTGAAAGTACATAATATAATATTTCATTATTTGTCGAACAGTCACGGTCCATTCAAGCAAGTACAAGTACAATATAATGACTGTAGGGTGAAGTCGTTTTTTTTTTCTCGTGAACATGAAACACTTGACACATAGGTACTGCGCCAAGAGTTTTTTTGACCATATATATATATTGTACCGCGATAATAATTGTTGTTCTCGAGAGTTTTATTCGATCGAACTCGAGATAGTAAACAGTAAACACACAATACGAGTTTATTGTTGAACTTATACACAGAGAAGAGGGTAAAAAACAAAATACAGCGAGTAAAAAAATGAAATAGACCGATGTGTTATGTACGTCTCGACTACAAGAAAAAAAAAAAAAATTTTAATTTATTCATTAATCCCCTCGGATCGTATTTCAATATTTCATGACTCGGCGGCTCGTCGACTAATAATATTACTCGGAAAACTTAAAGATAAGATAAGATACGTATTGCCTAGAGCATTGTTACAAGTCGCATATTATAACAATACAGAACGTATTTTAAAATAATTTTCATTTGTTTTTTAGATTTTTCCGAGTTTGTTTTTGAGCATAATGTTGATGAATCATGAACATAATGCATCAACAACAACTATTTTTATTGAAAATTGTACAGGTTTTCATTTTTCTATAAACCGATTAGGTATATGTAAATAATTTACAGTATGATAGTGTTTACACAACATACAAATTAAAATATAACATTAAATCACCAGCTACATAGATATATTTATATGTTAGTAGAAGAACATTTTAGTTTATTTTGATTGTTTGTTATGGGTACGGAAATATCTTCAGTTTAGTTATTTTATCATTTAAATATAATACTCCTCAAAAATATTGGTGTTTTCAACTGCTGTTATAAAGTATAAATTGTATACTAATTATATAACATGATGCGATACATATCATAATAAAGTCAATATTATACGAACTTTAATACACCCTGACTTGAAGTTAATAATCTTTTGCCCTTTTAACTTAACTAGTTAAATGTTTTTGTTTTTGAACAAATAACTTATTCAGTTCAAAATTGTTTTGCAATTAATCAACTTTTTATAGTTAGTTGTTGCAAAGTTAAGTTTATTTTTCTTTTTTCTTTATCACGTGGAACCAACGACCAAAACTAATTCATGGACTTTTTTCGTTTTGATCATTTACTTTCCCAATTACGTAAGTTGAAAATACTATAGGTAGGGTGTTTTTCGACTTGTGAATATTTTAGCAAAAAAAAAAATTTACCGAGTTAAATTTATTTTATTTTCCATCTTGTCTTTTATAACTTATCAAATTATTTTCTTCCGTTGTTAACTTTAAACTTTTAACTGAATGCAACTTAATCGAATTTTCTTAACTTATCGTATTTATTTATTTTCACTTACTTGCCCAACATTGTTAACACCAACAACGTCACCACCGTCAATTACTATAACATTATATAGACATTAAAAAGCAATTGGCTAATCAAAATATATCAATTATAATAACGGTTAATTTATTGTCAATTTACAGTGTAAGCACAAAATATGTAGATACTAAGATATGTATAATATAATAAGTACATCTATGACATGGTGGACCAATGTCAAATTTTGACAAAATCTGTATTTACGAATTATGTAATTTTTCAAAAAGTCACAAAACGTTGAAAAAACTGATTAAATGACCAACACAATTTTTAGTTTCCCTACTTATTCTGAAAAATGTTTATGAATAGTTTTAAAAAGTATATTCTTGCGGTTGTAAGCAAAAGCATTTTGTCAACAGTGGGAACCCGAAATATTGTACAGACAAGGGCTTAACGGAAAAATTTTCGATATCTCGTTGGGGCTATCCATCCATATCGACTAGAGAATTGATAATAAAATTAGGTAACTAAAATAAAAAAAAAATCCAAATCTCAACCGATTCAATAAATTAATATTATTAATGCGTTATGACGTATGACTGCAATGTGTAAATTAGGTGAAAATATCCTAAAATTATCATCGGATTAAAAGAAAAACTTTCTATATGCTTACCTACTTCTTATAGTTTTTACTAAATGTTGCAGATTGAATGCCAAATATCAGTTGTTTTCAAAGTTGAATTAGTTCGTAATTTTTTACTGTAGAGACATTGAATATCTTAAGCAACATGAAAAAATTCCAAGAAGAAAAAGTTGAAAATGTATAATAATATGTAAGTGGTGTTTATTCTGAGTTAAAAACGAATCACCCTGTACGGTTTTGTGTTCGAATGCATTTCTATAAAAGGAGTTGTGGTTTTATACACGTACGTTTATATAATATTTTATGAGTAGTTAGGTAGGTAATTCATAAATATACGATCGACGCAATAATGTTATTTACACGATTTGATTCATGAACCAGCTACTTGTACATTTTATTGTTTTCTCTGCATATTTTTATACACGCTATATGGTAACCATCATTAATTACGTTATTCATATACAAAAATAATTATAATGTTCATAATCATCGAAATATGATTCGTTTTTATAATTATATTCCATGATGGTGCTTTTTTTCGTACGCAGCACTTATCTAATTCTAGCGGTAAAATTATGATAGTTATATTGTCACGAAAGATTCTGTGAGCTTAGCAAATAAAAAACGCTTTTGTACTATACATTTTCTTTCTACATTGGTCAGCAATTCAATTATAAAACATAAAAGACGTGTACTTATGCGTAGCGAATGTTAAAACCTAATGTGGAAGAAAAATTCCAAGGGATTGTTTGAAATATAATTTTCAACACTTTGATTAAAATTCTTTAGTTTTGAGTAACTAACTGTGTGTTTATGAAAGTTTATAAAATCTGTGTTTTATGCAGATGTCTAAATTTAGTTTTTATACAATATTATGTAATGGTCACTTCAAAAAAAAGTTTCTATTCAAAAACTAAAACAAGGTTGTGTTTATTTCAACTATCAAGTTCTTTGTACAAATCATGCTACCTAAAAAAAATTTAAAAAATGGCAGTTAAAGCAATGTTACACCATTATCATTGACATAACTATTACAAAAATTAATTTTTTTTGTGTTTGAATTTCTATTCCCACTAACGAGAAATTCTATTTTATGGTGTTAGAACTATACACTGTGAACCACCGAAATATATTATAAATTATAATAATCAGGACATATTGTATTAATTTTGCAATAATTTGGAATAGCTAATTATTTATATGTGTGTTGTAACTGATTACTTCGTGAACACAAAATAATGTGTTTAATCTACGAATAACTAAAGGTTAATAAATTTATATTTGATAATAGTATAATGCGGAGTAATCATATTGTTGTAATTAGATACTTATCGATAACAATGACTTAAAAACATCTCGTTGCATAGATAAAATGCCACCATTGAACCACAATATTGTTCGTTCTATAAAAATGAATAGTTAGGTATAATGGCTCAAACTTTGGTTAAATATCAATCGTTCGTTTCGATAAATTATCTGGATGATACTCAAGGTGTTTTTTACCAACAGCACTGAGCTCTTATCTTTCATAGTTATATAGTATATAGTATACAAGATAAAAAAACGTATTTATTTATGTTAATCGTTGCAGTGGCGTAGCCAGGATTTTTCAATGGGGGGGGCCAAAAAAAAAAAACACATTAGTTTTATATAGTAAATGTTTTAATGAAATTTAAATAATATTTTAAATTGTCCAATTAAAGTTAATAATTTTTTTTTAAGCATGGCCAATGGGGGGGGCCATGGCCCCCAAGGCCCCCTCCCTGGCTACGCCACTGAATCGTTGTAATGTCCTGAGTAAAGAAAAAAAAAACCGCTTATTTTATAATGATACCTATCTTTAAAATGTATACACACAATTATTGCTCGGTTAATATTTCATAGCTGGATAAGCTTGTTAATTTCGTCGATCCTTAAAAAAATCAATCAATCATTAGCAAAAATATTTACCTATTTCGCACGTGAATCATATAGAAACTCAACATAAGGTGCCTCGCATTAAACTAGGAATTTCTTTTTCAACGTCATGTTTTTCACACAATAATCATTATTATTTGAAGACAAACGGTTCGATATTTTGAAAACAAAATAAGCGGTTAAGTAATAAACAATATTTTATGTTGAAGGGGGGTTCTTCATTGAAAGTTTTTGGTGAATATAACCATAACCCGATTTATTGTTGTATTATATTTCATGCGCAGCCAAACCCATAATTATTATTGTTTTTATTTCTTCTTCACGGTTTATACGTCTAATTTAATCATACGTTTTATAAAATCTCATTACGCTGCACGTACGGTACATACTCGTAAACTCGATTGTACGTGCGTATAGGTTACCTATACAGCCTGCTGAGAAGATCATACAGTATTTTATAACCGTTTTTTTCCAGTTACAAATTGATATAATCGTACCTATAATCTACATAATGATAATGTGTATAATATACTTATTCGGGTTCCGCCTTAATTAATATTTTAATAACCATCCAAAGAATATTTGTTTACGCCCTTAATATCCGGTATGGAACGTCCAAAATATATAAGATTCATAGATAATTTATGAATGTTAAGTATATGTTTCTATATATGTATAGAACAATCGCTATACACGCGCGGGATTCGATGCCATCACATTATTTTTTTTTTTTTTTTATATATATTGAATATAATAACACAGAAAAAATTAACATCTCTGGCTGTGATTTATTATTTTAGAATAAGAGACAAATATTATTTTCATAATATTTATAGGTATGATATGCTTGTATACGCGCAATATGAATGGAGTGCACCGGTACAAACTTTTATAAATAATTGTAGGTGTGTTTTACACTTATTATACTTTCGATTTGCTTCGATCGCCTATATATATTATTGGTGCGTGGATTCGGTAACTATTTATAAACATAATATTTTTCAACAGTTGTTCTACATTGTAAGGGGTTTTATTTAGGCAATTCATATATTAGAATTTCGAAAAACACATTATCATAAATATTAAACCGCCGTCTGAAGCTGTTGGTGCACGTTTGTTATTATAGGGTATTGTTACAATTTTATTTGTTACAATTTTTGTCTCCAAAAATTTAGTAAACCTAAATTGAATTTCTTAAGTGCCCCACTCCCGCAGACCCGTTTTTCCATTAAAAACATGTTTCACAAAAAAAAAAAAAAAGCTATCACGCCTCGTAGAATAGTCCGGTTCCGATATTTTTTTTACTGAAAAAAAGAAGACTACAGACATTTAGTTCACATCGGACTTTAATTTTTCGAATTCTAGATTTTTAATTTATAATATTCATTTGACATAAACCTATTTTTATAAGTTTCCTGGTTAATTTCTTTTTGGGCAGTGCAGGAGTTAGCGATAAAATAAAAAATCTACAAATTTGTAAGTCCAATGCGGTCTGTATAGAAAGTTATTCTTCTTTAAGGTTCAAAAAAAAAGTTATTGAAATCAGACCATTCTGCGAGGCGTGAGAGATTTTTATGCACAATTAATATGTTGTCCATTTAAAATTTTAATGCAGTGTAGTATAGTATAAATTGCCTGAATATTGCCCCTTAAAAACAAATTTTAAATTATTACATACTTTAAACGTGAATTAGTCGAATATTAAATTTACAAATTAGAATTCATGCAAACTATGAAGATTGAGTAATGAAGCCACATGTTTTGACTACTTAGTTATACCTACTGAAGCTATGAGCTTAGCTACTTTATACAGCTTATAAGCTACTTACACACTTTTTGACTGCTTGGTACTTAACTAGAATAATAATTACGAAGAAAACAAAACAAAATTAAGAAGTTAAGCCACGTGACACTCGCATCGTCTCCAAATATTCTACGTAAGTATCTTATTATTATTATTATTATTGTGTAAATAGTTTTAAAAAATCAGGGATCACTCTAGACTTCTAGATTCTAGGTCGCGTGGGTAATTTGACGGAGTAACGATTACGCTTTGGGTGGGTCACTGATTTTAAAGTTGTGGTTCAAACGTGTTATTTAATATCTAAAAGCAATGAAATTTTTAATAAGTCCTTCGAAAAAACGATTCTGAGCGGGCTCAGTTATCAAGTAGTAAACGGCCTGGTAAAAACCAAATTTAACAATAAAAATGATCCAAAAATTCCAAGTCGTATCCACGTATAAATAATGTTAATTTCAATAACGTGTATACTGTATACATTTCAAACGATTCGGATCATTATTTGAGAATTTTAGTATCAATTGCACAATAGCGCGTAATATTCGTAATTGATATAACCAAATTACACTATTTTTCAATACATTTAATTTATACGCTTTCAGAATCTACAGGATAACTTTTTTTCGAAATTTTTTTTACATGCTCAAATATTAAATAACAAATTTGTTTGAGTGACAAGTTTTTTTTCTCCAAAAACCAGTCAAAAGTACGACCAATTTTCCAACTTTAAAAAAATCAAAATATTGCGACAAAAAATTTTCTAAATTTTTTAGTAGCGCATGTTTACAATCTTGTGTAAAGGTTTCAAAACTTTTTGTTGAAAAATACATTTATATTGAACAAAAACCCCTAAGAAAATGGAAATTTCGAAAATTTTAAAGTTCTTTACTTAGCTCAAAATTTTTTGAAATAACTAGAAACTTGGTCAAACCTGTATTTTGTCGATTCGAATACTGTGTAAATTTTTCAGATTTTTCCGTCTATTATTTTGGAAGTAATGACCAAAAAACTGTATTGATTATGTCAAAAATCACGTTAGCCGTAGTTTTAAAAGTTTTCCTTAAATTTCACTTAGTTTTTTTACTGTAACTTTTTCAATTTTAAATTCAAGACTACTCAAAGTGCCATCAGAGTGCATAGACTTTTCATTGGAGGTACTGACTTTGAAAATCTGTGCATTCCTTCTGTACCGAAAATGTTGTTGATAGAGAAAAAAAAATTTTAAAAAAAATTATCATTGTAATAACAATACATTCCTCGCCAACGCTCAGAATCTTAAATGTTCATTAAACTCATTATATATAAGTTATGTGTAGCACGTTAAAAATTATTTCAAAACTCGTAAAAATAATATTAACGATATAGTTGCGTGTGTGTGTATTATAATAGACCACAAATAGTCCATTAATATGTTATATGCAGGCCAGTTTTTATATATATGTAGAAAAAATATAACGCACTCGTTTATTTTGTATACTGACAGTGAAATCGGCCTTGAGATGAGTTACAAAAAATCGTTGTAAAAAAAAAAAAAAGTATTTTAAAAACAACATAATGGCCAAACAACGACGGGTGACGACGATGCTGACAACAGTATAATAACGCTGTAGGTATACGCTTTGTGCCCGTAAAAAATGTGTGAACAGTATATTATTGAATCACAGAGAAATGTATTGTGATATTGTAACAATTCGGTGCGAACGAATCTAATAAATCAAATGCAAGAGGTTTTAATTAAAACTTAAAAAAACAATTCAACTTATCACTGCGTAATATATTCTTAAGACATTACCGAACTTGAGGTTTTGTTGATTTCGTGAAAACTGCATCATAATAAAAATTTAATCCACACGTAGAACCGTTATTATTGACATTCTTAAAAATTTCGGTTTTCTCAGCCTTTTTTTTTTGGCGGTGCCGGCTATAGGGAAATTAAACTGTTTAGACGTTTAATGTTACCAACACTATTCCTATCTTTGTTTATTAATATGGGAAGTCTATCGAAATGTTGTTTTTGTTTCGTTTAAAAATCAATATATTGAGCTAACGTTTTCCTTCATATTAAATTTGTACTCCAGTAAAAGCCGAACGTCATTACCTACTGATGGAAAATCGTAATTTCTTGGCCAATAAATTATTATTATTCTCGTTTATACAAATATTTTTCGCGGTACGTGTGTATTATAGATATCTTGCAAAATAGTTCCTATATAGGAACATTTAACGATTATTTGAAGAGCAGCACATCTACCAAGGGTAATTCTGAGTAAAAACAGCGAGCTTAATAACTAAATTGTGTTTTAGGTACCTATTCTTAGGAACAGACTGCAGCAGTCTGGCCAGCCCCAAAATTACAGTCTTTGAGATTTTAAATGTTGGATCGCAAAAAAACACGAATCACGCCCATAAAACATGTTATTGTATTGTTTTTATTTTTTTTAGGGCACGAAAAGTTAAATTTAAAATATTAGGGTAAGTATAACTGGTAATATTATACGCTCGTTGCTCGTAAAATGTTGGGTACAAGACTATAGGCATTATTTACTTAGTAATGAAAATCAAATAATAGAAAAAAAATTTAACCCTTCACAAAGCCACGCCGCCGATTAGAAGGAGTACGTAAAAATATTTTTTTTTTAAATAAAAGGAATTCCGTCCCCAAAAGTCAATCGTCGACTCGGCGAAAGTCACTAAAGTCGGCAATAATTAGTGACATAATCGAGTGATATCTCATTTATTTTTAAAACAATCAATCCTTGTTCTCGAAATGTGTAATGACGTTCATGAAACGACGTTCGGTACGATTTTAGGCGTCGAGCGATTGTTAATATATTTAAATTGAACATTTCGAGTGATTATCTCGATTATAAAAACGTCCCGGTCGCTGATATTTCGATTATCACTAGCAATGATGAATACACGACGGCGGCAATTATTAACGAGATCGCGGCGGCGGCGGCGGCGGCGGCGGGGTGACGCGATCGGTGCTCGTTGCGCAATGTCGGTGTCGCGCGCCAGACCAGAGCGCGCGCCAGTCGCCGCGGCGGTTTCCCGCGCAAAACCCGCCGGGGCAACACTGTGCGCGTGAAACGCCGGCGGCACCGCACGCCCCTCCCTCCCGTCGTCCCCGTCATCGGCGCGAAAGCCCGGCCGACACGCACGCCCCCCACCCGGCGGCCGCGATTATCTCGGCGGCGGCGGCGGCGGTTAGCGCGCGAGACCGTTATCCAACGGACCGAATTTCAAATTCAAAAACGTTCAAGACCCGTCACCGTCTCGTCCGTCGCGCGCGAAATCTTTTTTTTTTCTCTCTCGCGTCCGCGCCCCCCGGAACGACAATAATCAATAATCGTTCGTGCGCCGACGGTCACAACAACAACAACATCGTCATCGTCGTCATCGCCATGGTGTTACAGAACGTGAACGGCAACGGTAACAATATGCTGTCGGCGGCCGAGCGGTGGCTGCGGCAGCGCAACGGGCCGCGGGCGTCGGCCGTGCGGTGCATATTCGGGCCGCCCGAAAAACGGGCCCAATTGGCCGTCATCATGCGCAACGAGGCCGAGATGGATCGGAAGCGCCGAGAGTTCGCGGCCCGCTACGAGCCCGTCGGCATGTCGCCGGCCGAGCGGAGCAGATTCTTCGAAGCGCTCGGCGTCAAGAACGCGCCGCCGTCCGCGCACGGTCACAACAACGGTGAGTAGTAGTATATAGTAGTAGTACCTACCACAATACCGTACAAAAGCGTGTAGCCGACACGCTCTCGATTTTTTTTCGTTTGTCAAAAAAATTTTTTTTTTGAAAATCGAGAAATTTCTCCTCGTACGCCGGAAAATGGCCGCCGGCCCGACGACGCTGCCCGCGTTTGACGCTCGGTGTCGTTGGGCGACGTTTCGACAAAATTAACGAGCGCGTCGGCGCCGATTTTTTTTTTTTTGCCACGTGCGCCCGCTGTTTTTTTTTTTTTTTTAATGTTTTACGAATTTCGATGTACACCGCCAATCGGATATCGCTCGATGTATTTTTTCATACGATCGCGCGATTATCCAACGCGAAACGCGTTGACGCCAACTCGGCCCAAACGCGCGTCGCCGCACACTTGTTGTTGGCCGATCGAAAACTCGACGATCGCGCGTCGGCAAAATAATTAAAAACTGCGTTGGACGTGGTGTGGATTTTGTTTTTTCCGTTGGTCGACCATTTTTCTGACGATTTTTTTCTTCACAATCGATCCGCTCGCAGACGCGCCGAATCGCAGAGTCCAGACTGTCGACAATTCGCGCGAGACTTTGAAATAGCGGAGCGCGACCATCGAGTAGGACGATTTTATTGTAATTTACGTAATATTATTATTATCTGTTCGGACAAGACGATAATTGCCGTTCGCAAACACTGACGGAAAAAAAAAAATCACTCCGTGTGCACAACGCGCGTTCGGAAGCGATTTATCGTCGGGTAAAAAATTTACGTTTTGACATGACGGGAGGGAGAACAACATAATATTTTAAGGTACGTGTTGCGTCGCGTTGCCGCCAAAACCATGGGCCGCCGCCGCCGCCGCGCGACAGTCCGTGTGTGTGGGTTTCGTTCAACCGACGCCCGCGGACCAATTGCCGCGTTAAAAAAAAATTGTTTGCAAATATTTTTTCCCGTCGATTTCGTCGAGTAACGACGGTTAATGCACCGGCGGTGCAGTGAAAGACATTTGGCATTTAAAACGCGTTTCGATCTGCGTTATACGTAATAATATCGTAACATTATGCTGTGTCGCGCAAACAAACTTGTGGCGACATTTGTCCGATTCTTTTGTCGAAGCAGTCACCTGTACAGCACGCACTTATTTTAGATTATAGAATTTTCAACCGAATTTTAATTTCCGACACGGACGCCCATAGTCCTTAGTATGGGTAGGGTTCGTTTGAATAGGCGTGGTCAAAGACGTCCTCTAGTTACGGGTAATTTTTTACAAAAACCAATGGAATTTTCAAAAATTGAACCGAAAAACGGCGTGTATGTAATAATTATTGCAGGTTCCTACACCAATGTTCTTTGGAGATGACGAACATTAGCATTCAGCGTCCAAAAAATCGTCATCTCTTCCTCCCCGTAGCCACTGCCTCACGTGTTTTACATCTAGGATACGGAACAAAATCACTAGAGAGCAGAGTTATATTAATATTATTAATAATAATATTAATAATAATATTAATATTATTCGAAAACCGCGATGAACGGTGTCCTATATAAGATTCTCCTAACATTTTTGTTTCGCGTCCAATTATTGTCTTCGTTATTATCCGAATCACAAGTGTAAAGGGAATAAAAATTTAAGAGTTCCGTATACCATCAAAAAACCATCTCGCCTTATTTCCTCACGATGTTTTTGTACATTTCAATGCCAAACACCGCGGAATATTATACGCGCCGCGTGAACCTCTCTCGGTCGGTGATACATAATAATAATGTTATATGAAAGCCTTTTAGACTTGGGGGAAACCAGATACTGCTGGAGAAACATAAAACTGTACAAAATAATTAAACGTGTTTATTATTTTCCTCGTGATCGATCTCCGATTCTTGAATTTAAGCGTAAACGTGTTGAAAATTCCTTAGAACGTAACTTAGTTTGAAACACGTAATAATATTTCCTAGTCGCTCGTTGAAAACTACACTTGGATAAACGTAAATGCAGTAGTGCCTATGAATGTACAATACACTTTATTTCTTTTTAATCCTGTACTCAGTTAAGAATTATGTTTATGTGTACAATCCATGCACATTTGTCTATTTACGTATAACTGCGTATGTCAAATATAAAATTGTTGGGAAAAAAAATAAACGGTTTTTTTTATAATTATTTGTTTCGTACGCGAAACGCCGTTTTCGAATGCGCCCGAAAGGAAATAAAAAAATTCATCGCAAAAAAAAAAAGATCTTGGTGAAAAAAAAAAAATTGTGTACGAATCGCGTACGTCGGTGTTCAAGGTCCCCGGCGAAACGCGTGCGGCTCTTGAAAAATGGCGGGAAAAGTGCGCGTCGCCGCCGCGTTTAGCAGCCACGGACGAAATTTATATTCAAGATGGATTCGTCTTGTTCCTAATAATAATAATAATAATATTATATTGCACCAGAGAACGATAAGCGTGAACCAACGTATTGTGTGCGCATCGAGTACGATGTTTAAGCTTTAATTTTTTGACTGAGCTATTAGAAATGCCTTTTTAGCGGTTTTTACCGCACCCTCATTGCCGATTAAAGGAGAATCGTTCAAATTGTCTGACCGTGTTATAAAAATACAAATAGTATCCCCCCTGTATAGTATCTTATTTTACGGTGATTTATTTATCTCCGTTATGCAGTGGTGCTGAGTATACGTGTTCTTCACAAGGTTGTCGAAAATATAAATCACTATGTTTTACCCCGCCGACCCTACTTGTGAAATCTGAATGCACCTGCGCAGGTGTAGTAATTAAACTCAATTTTATTCGATATACTGAAAATTAAATCGAGTTTAATTCGCTGTTATCGGCCAGTTCGACAAATTTGCAGTTATCGACCCGAACAAAAACGTTTTTTTAAAAAAAAAAAACACTTTTTTGCTATCCATTGAAAAAATTGGGGTTGTTTAGAAAAAAACAAAAAAATAGAATGATCTAGAATTGCGCGGTCCATATTGTACAATATAATTATACGTTTACGGTGTAGCAGCGCGTGCCGCATCCGCGCAAAACCGAGACGGGCTGCAGAGGAAAAGTGAAAATATAAATAGTACCTAATAGTATATATATATATATACAAATTCGTCACGCGCGTTGCGTTCGTCTTTTATTCATTCGGACCGAAATTTATTCACGAATTACGTATGCAAATACGACGACACGAGTGAAATAGGCGCGTAACCAACGCGATTTTCGCCTTACGCGCATCGTCCGTAATTAATATTTAAATTTTTATAATTATTCATTTTCTCGCTGTTAAATCATCACTGCCGAGACCACCCCACGAGCGTATAATAACTTAGAAACGTCAAAATAGAAGCATTCGTGCACGCGACCGACGTGCTGCAGTCGTCGTGACGTAATAATAATTTAGGATCTATAAAAACTACCCTTACACACACAGTAGCTTATACACCCCGTACAATCGAGTTCCGCGTGCGTGCTCAAGTCGTCAGTTGACGTACGTCTATAATGTGACTATTTTACGACGTAAAATAATAATAGACGAAACGGTGTGGAAATCGTGTACATCTGCAGTATAATACGCTGTACGATAGCTACCCTTTTTGTGCTTTTGTGTTTAGGCTAGCTACACCGATGAAAAATGTTTTTTTATACTTTTACGTTCAAAAGTATGAAAAAGAATAAAACGATACAAAAAAAAAAGTATAGTTTTACACGCCTGCAGCACGCGCGCTATCACTTGACGTTCGAATTCGAGAGTTGTGCTAAAAAATAACGTCAAAAATAATTATATGACCGATGTGCTCAATAGCACTCTTCGGTTTTTTATGTAAGTAAACCTTACACTCGCCGTATAAGCAGACCGCAGACGCATAATCCACAGATGTTTTTACGCGTTTTTAATTTTACTCTTAGTTACCGGGTAACAGTACCTATTTGTCTGTATAACAGTGTATAAATATATGCTTACGAAAATATCTTTTTTTTAATGAAAAAAAAAAAAACGCAGGAAAATTACTGCAGCTATACGCAAAAACGTAAAATCCTACTAAAACATAAATATTCGTACACGTAGGCCTATATATTTTTATCCTAGGTGTTTATGCTTGTAAACTGCGAACATCAACATGTATATAACATTACGATTTGTAATTCACTTTTATTTCGTAGTCTAAATGTCCTTAACTGTTCAAGAATTGTATCGTTCGGTTATATGCACAGCCGGTTATAGTTTTATAGTATTTAAATTGCAGAACTATATTATTATACCAATTAAAAAAAAAAAAATCGTAAATCAAGAACCTCGCGTGGAAGTCGTTGATGCATCTCAAACGAGTTTTTTATGTTCTATATACACACGTTTCAACGTGGGTCGAAGGGTTGTGGGTTGTGTTCGTCAGGTTTTATTTTTATATTTTCAAACGCGGTCAACCCTACGTACCCGTTTTCAAATTCTATTGTTCGTTTTCACGATGTTCGGTTTTCTTTTTTACTATTGTTAATATTTTGTCCTATGCGTACAAGACGACGGATCAACCAAATAAAAAACACCCGTCGTTGACCTTTTTTTTTTTTTACAATTATATTATATTGTTTTCTGTAATTATTCGTTACGTGGAAAACAAAAAAAATACATTATTTTAATAACAAATCGATAACGCATACACCTTATGTCCGCTTATTTTTTACGATCGCGCCGGCAACAAAAAATTAAATTTTCGGCGTTATTTTATTATTATTATTATTATTCAACCCGTCGCCGTCTGTGCAGCAGTACAATGAAAGTATTTCAGAATAATAAAATAAAAATTCTTATCAGGTATAAATTTCCATGTATCGTACGCGCGCGCCTGTATACACGCTCTAATAACGCTTTTTGCCTCGGTTTTTGCGATAAGAGACTATTTTTTTTTTTTTTTTAATATTATATGATCGACTGTACCACGCGTTATTAAATTTTAAATTTGTTTTACAAAACACACGTTTTGTTTGCAGCTGTACGTCATAGTTTTCCAGATCGATACGTCGGGTCACGACCCCGAATGTATAATAATATCATAGCGATAATCGTAGTCAATTTGTCTAATTGGCCGTTTAACCTTGTGTAAAAATAATAATAGATCCGTTGCGACTTGCAAGTATACAATATGTGGTTTCGTAGTCTGTTTTTTCGTTTCATCGGTATTTTGATTTTCAGAACGTTTTATTTGTTTTTTTCAGAAATGCCCTTTGTAGTAACGTACGGTATTTTTCATTTTGCGTGACCAAACCGTTTTGTAACCGTACTATGCTTCAATGTTATATGCTTACAATAATGTGGTCGAATTTTTTTTTTTCACACACAATACGTAGGACGTAGGTCTAGGTGTTATTTTCTCAAAACGACGTGTAAAATTCTATGAAACCGTGCGGGTTGTTGCCTTAGACATAAAGACTTAAATTAGAGTCGCACAGAAGTAAGTGTGTGGCACACTTTGGAGAGCAAAAATTTTCTGATTTCTTCTTTTACGCACTTTTTTTGATCAAAAACTATACGTATTAGATAACTGTATATTCGTAAAATTATTGCAGTATTTTAATTTATCACAACATTCAATGCAATAGGTATTTGTGATGCAGGTACTCGCTGTATAATTTAATTACGGTAGTAAATTTTTATTCGTCGTATTATATTAATGATAACAATATTGTACATAATGTACCTATATTTTGTGTTTATAATCTTATTGATACACCCGTATCACCACTTTTTCTATTAAAACGCGAACAACACAACATTTAATTAGTATATTGCTCTACAGAAAAAGTATTAGACCTTAGTGGGGATGCACGTATGTAACAGTGCTAGTTTTACAGCAATTTAAATTTAACAACCATATTGTTGTATTTAGGTGCGTATTATCTATATTATTTTTTAGCAATATCGTATTATTGTTTTACTATAATAAATAATACACAGTCTTATATCATAACGGTTTAGGTACAAAGTATAGTAAATACTATTAAATATATTATTATAACGCGTCATAATCTGTACAAATTACGAACGTTATTTTGTAAAAGGGTATTTATTTTATTCGAAAATAGGTGCACAATCCTATTTATTAAAATTGCCACCGCGTATTTATCATGTTGTTTGGTATCGCAGGTGATTGTTTGCCGTTCGTCGTGGTTTAACTCGTATAATGTTATAATGTATGGAATTATGCATGTACGTGTCGTGGGGATACTAAAAAGTACTGGGCGTTCACAAAAGAACGCTTCTGGTTTGAAAATCTGTCGATTGATTATTCTTTTTTTGGGGTTACGTTGTAAAGGATCGAGTACCACCGCGGTTGGCTTCGGATGAGCGAGAACAGCAAAAATCAGCAGTTGAGAATCGCGTCGAACCCACTTGTGAAAGTGGTGTAGGACACGAACAGAAATGTCCAAACATAGGTGACGTGAAAAAAAAAAAAAAAAGAAAATCCACACAACTCGCTGAATATTTTGGCACGTATGTTTTTTAGAATGTTCAATATTTTTGAAAAAATTTACTTTTAAATTCAAATAGCGTTCTTTTGCGAACACCCTGTATTGTAGGTGTATCGTACATTATGCAATGCAGTTGCTCGGTTGTAGTATTATAATATCATTGTAGTACGGTATCGAATAGCAGTAGTAGTAGCACTTACTACTACTACTACTACTAGTAGTAGTAATAATAGTGATATCTGTATGGGAGATGGCCGTGTCTTTAAATAAATATATAATATGATTAAATTATGTACGAGGTTTGCGCCGTGGATGATCCGCGTCACAGTATGAAAATGTGTATATATGCGTAAAATAATTTGCCATCGATTTTTGTGTAGTGTACGTGGCTGCTGCGTGCGTGGTCGTAATAATAATAAAATGCTAATTGTTTTGCAGCATCGAATGTTTTATAATATATTAGCGCGCCAACTGCGGCAGCAATGTTTGAAAAAAATATTTTATGTACACAGAGTTACACGAAATATATTACTTATTATTGTTACATCGAGAATCGTACTGCTGCAGCTGTAACGACTATAGGACGCGTAGAATCTTTTATTTTGAACCAACGCATTTGAATGATTTGGGTTTCGGGTGTTGGAATCATCGGGTTCGGGTGCAGTTTGAACACCGCAACACGTAACGAAAATTTAAATTCAGGCAACCATAATTATTATTCGGGTCAATGGATTAATACGAGTGTAACGTTGTTTTTTTGTTCAAGTATACATTTTGTAGTGGAGCCAAGTGAGAGAGTTCATCCCAAAAAATAATATAGCCCTACCACGGATACCACTGCTGTGTATTGAACGGTGCAATGTTTCATAGTAAACGTATAATAATAAATATAAATAAAAAAAAGAAAGAAAATGTGTGAATATTTTTACTTTTTTTTTGTTATTTTTACAAAAGTTTTACGACCGAAGTAGAGTTTGGCGCAAAAAAACACTTAAAAACTTAACGTATCGTGTAAATGTTTAAATAGAATAATATGACGTGTACTCGGGTTCTGGTTTAAAGATCCTTCGGGTCGTATAGGGATTTCGGGTGTTGAAGTTTCTTAAGGGCGTCACAGGTTCGGGTTAACTCGGGTGCAAAGCCCTGAATTTTTCACCCAAAGGGAATTCAAAATATAGTGTCGATGTTTTTCCTCTGTCTATTACACGTAAATCATACAGGTATTCAGACCGCGGTTTTTTTGTTTTATTTTCTAACATACCCCCGATCAATCTATTGATGTGAGATAAGCCATAAAGATTCTGTGTAAACTGATTTGAATTCTTCCATCCGTTTAATTTTGATCCTATACGAGCCCCCTTTTTTTTTTTTTTTCGGCATACGATTTATGTAACTTATATGTGTACGCGTCTGTATGTCTTTTGTATAGATGAAAATTGATCATTGATTTATACCTGGATATTATACATACTTCAAACTTTTTTTCTAGTGCACTCAATTTAAATATTTATTTTAAAAAATCAACTTTAGCGTTTATACATTTCGTGTAATAAGATAATTTTATTTTACGCGTACAAACACGGATGTAAATTGTATAATTTCTGTTTACAACGTAGGTATATATCGCGTATACATATAGGCGCGGAACGGTTTACTTCTCTCGTGGCACAGAGTATAGAGAACGAATCGTCTGATAATTCCAAAGGGTAGATAGCCAAAACGGACGCGAGGCATCCCAAAGGCCATTTCTTCACTAAAGGGAATCCTATAAAAAAATGTAAATGTCAGGTACTCAGGAACAGTTGAAGTCTATATAAGCAAGGATAACGAGATTTCATTGAAAAGTTACTTTGACAATCTGTCGATCGATGCGCCGCACAGTAGGTACGAAAAACAAATTTTTAACACTCGCTTTTATTAGTTTAGACGTTATATTAGTGTTTTTGCATGTTTCACTTAACTGCGCTATAAGTTCTCGTTATTAAATTAATCTCGTTTGTTTAATTTGTTTTTTGTAATAAAACAGCGCGTATCTGATAAACAAACGCGTGTAACGATAAATCTCGACAGTTCGTGCCTTATGCATTATAGTATGCTATCCGTATAGTTTACGTTTAAGTAACAAATGAGGCGGTATACACGATGTAGATGATAATAAACACGATAGTAACTTAGGCAATAGAAGGCGAAACCTTTGAAACTTATCCGAATACGATTGTTTTGAACAAATCGATCGTAATGAACTTTAACACTGTTATTCTGGAACGAAAAAAAAACGTTTGTTTGTAATTTTTAAAACACGATAACGGACAAAGCGAACTTGAGCCACGTTATGTACTCTGAAGACCAAACGTGCGCCTCTCGTGTTTGTGTAGCGATAACAATATCGTGTAATACTTACGAATGAAAAAATATTTTTTTTTTTATCTTACCGGGTAACTCTCGTTGGTTAGTCGAAAAATATTAGTAATTCAACAGTCGCGCGTGTGTACCATAATAATAATTGTAACGAAATAAATTTGATAAACGTGGAAATCGGCCGCCACGCTCGATTATCGATCTTCCGGTCGTCGGTTCCCCCCTGACATAATCTTCTCGAAAACACCATAATCCGTCTCTCCAAAACGTATTACAATAACGTAGCAAAAGCAGAGAAGATGAAAGTCGCAAAACAGCACGTCTCAAAGTACGCGTATAGGTCACGTACAGTTTTTTTTGTGCGTTTTTCGTGCTCCGTGATGTTGTTTTCTTTCGCTAAATTAAATAAAATATTATTTTTGTGGGTCGGAAATCCGATACGCTGTAATACCGTGTATAGCAATATAATACGCGTAACACCACGTGTATTATAACAATATAATAATACGACGTGTGTGTGTGTGTGTGTGAATGACGGACGAGCATTATGTTGTGTGTGTGTATAGAAGTGTAGAAGAAAACGTGACGCGATCCCAGAGAAAAATCAATTGTGCGCTCCGCGGGCGCGTAGGAGGATGACGGTTTTTTTCGGGGTTGTCTCGCCTTCGTGTGTTATATATATATATTATATACTTTGTGCAGCCTTTACCTGCTCTCGAAGCCGCGACCGGGTGCCCCTAAAGAGACGTAACGTCTGTGGAAGCGGAAAAAAAAATTAAAAAGAAAAAAAAAACGCATTTTGTTCAAAAACACAATGGCGCAAAATGCTGCTCCCTCGTCTGCACTTTACACGCGCGCGCCCGTTTATATATATGTATTATATTATACGCGTACGATAAAAACCTGTTGCGAAGGACAAAAGACGATAGAACGTACGAGAGAGGAGAAAAAAAGTAAACATCCATAGCATAAAATATCCTTCTCACAAGGATTTGCTCGCGGAGGAGGAGAAGAAGAAAAAAAATGGCTGCAGATGGCGAACGCGGCCGTTATCGGGTACGAAACAGGTGGTTAATTTGCGACGAGCAGCTGCAGCGTACGCGGACGAAGAGGAGGAGGAGGACAGGTCGAGAAGACGCGCGTTAAAAATATTGGTAGATTTTTTCTCTTTTTTTTTTCCTCTCTTCATTTTCTCCGCATATTATTATTATTATTTAAAAATACGCATAATGAATATTCGCGTTTCCTGCGTATGATGTGCGTGTGGAGGACGTGCTCCCCGAAAAACTCTGCACGCGTCGTTAGCAGCATTAGGCCATCCGTCCCGGAATCGGCCAGATGTACGACCCGACCACACATTGCCCCATCACCTCATTTTTCGTGTTTTCGAAGGTGTAAATTTTGAAGTCTGTGCTCGTGGACAGTTTTTTTTTTGTAGTTTTTTACCTTTCGTGTAACCAAGTATTTGTGCCCAAAAAATATTCTTGGATCCGCGCCATCCGCATTATATCGGATCGAATACGTTTGTGAAATCCAATTAATCGTATCTTAGAAACTATTTCACCTAGACTTATGAAATTCGGATTAAAATTTTGTTTACTTTTGGTAAACATTTTGTGCCGTGTTAAATTGACAAAGTTGGGGAGTCAAAAAGGGTTTATTTCGGTTTCGTATTGTACAGTATGTAGTTGATATCAACTAGATCTGACGCGGCATAAATAACCATTTTTTGAGTCACGGTCGCGTGAAGTGTACTAAATATTTATAAAATATGCGATGTAACGTTTAGTCACTGAACTGATCTATCGCGTCGATAGTGAAAAGAAATCAAAAAACGACATTTAATATAGGTGTTGTATTCGGTGTAGGTACAATACAGAGATGAATAATTTATATTCCTATTTACATATTACTAACTGTGTACAACGTGTATTTTACCTACTGTCGGATTAGGCATGCGTTATAATAACGGTGTTTGGAACATTAGATTTTTCCGCGCGTACAAACGCTAAAATATGCGACTACATTATGGCATTATAAAAACAAACGGAGAACGCAAGGTTGATTTTTAAGCTTTAGATAAATCAGTTTTGTGTTTTTAAAACAAATTTGTTTGCAGTTAAAACGAATAAAAGTAAAAACCAAGGTTATAAAAATATGTACAGCGCGCCTATACCGTTTTGTTACTGTTAAATATTTTGAATTGTCTCGTACGAAATTATGATAAATGGATCTCAACAAAAAATATTCTTATAATAGGTAGGTAAGCTGAAAAAAGTTAAACTAAAACAAAAATTGATTTCGACCATGTATAAGAAAACTATATAGGAAGTTATACCTCTCGCTGTAAGATGTTTAAAATGTTGAAAAAGACAAGCTGTAAATTTACTGCACTTTCACAATAAATATGTTTTGTAATTCTTTACTTGTCATCGCCGCCTGCAAAACGCCGTTTCCAACGATTCTAGACAACGTTTATACTTACAATTTTTTTTTTTTCTTGTTATTTTCGGCTTTGAAGTCATATCCCCTCCTTCCATATTTTGTTACATTTTTTCTCCACCTGTCCTTTTCTATATATTTATAATTTAGAGACGACGTTCCTTCCCATCTTTTCCCGGCTTAAATTTTTTTTTTTTTTTTTTTTTTTTTCGTATTATAATACACCTATAGTAAGTACGAAATCGTAACAACCAAAATATATTTGTAGAGTGAAACGAACGAGCTCCGTTCAGAACTATCATTTTTGTACGATTTTATACAAATCTTTTACATAACCGTATTGTAACGAAACCTTCCAAAAAAGTGATGACCCACCGCTAAGTTGTAGTCGCCGTCAAGCCGTCTTCACCCGTGACTCGGAAATTTTCGGTTTTTTTTTTTTAATATTTTAATCGTATTGTTTTTACGACGGACGGTTTTTTCCGTTCATCTTGGACCCGTGTTATGCTTTTAATGTTATACATACGTTATCGAGGATTGTTAACATGCGCATTAATATAATAACTAACACAGTATGTTGGTTGTGCGATTTATCGGCATTATCGGATATTAAAAAAAAAAAACCGAAGAGCTGCGGCGATAAACCAAAGTATACACGAATATTATGTATTACTACTTATACGTACGTGGTACGTACACACAATATTATGCGTATTATAATATATCTAATTCGTAGATACGTCTGTATAAAAAATAATAAAAATATGATAGCAGTGTTTTTTTTTATTTTTTTGTTATACGTTGTCCAATAAAACCGCGGTGGATGCAGCACGCGATTATAACTACACAATACGCGTGTAACGCTATATTATAACATATAAGTAGGTAATGATAAAATATGTTGGTAAATTTAAGTCTAAAGTCCAATCAACGAATATCACGAGCTCTGGCATTACGTACCTACCTGTTATCGTATGTATAGTATTATGGTATAATAAATGGAGAAAAAACAGAATTATAAAAAAAAACATTGAATATCACGGTGTAATTGAACGTTCTACGTTACGAATGTTTTCTAAAAATGGTCAAAAAAACGATAAAATTTGTGCCTACGTATGAAGAATCTAAATATAATATATTAATAAAATTGTCATTTTATCAAAAATTATTTTTTTTTTATATACGCTTTCAAAAACTACCGGATGGATTTTTTCGAAAATTTTTGACGCAGATAGCGAATTTTGTTTTACATAACATAATGTTTCATTTTCAAATCTTAAATAACGAATTCGCGTGGGTTACGAATTTTTTCTCAAAAATATCCATTGGTAGTCAACCCTCCCCCCCCTCCTCTCCGAAGTCGGCATCAGATATAATCGTAAATTCGTTGTTTAAAACGTTACGACGTTATTTTCTTAATCGAATGATGAAAGTAAATAAATAATAAAACAGTTTTTAAGTCGAGACTTAATCGGCTTCGTTGTTTTTCCTGATTGAACAACGTTACTTTAGTGAATTTTGTAAGTACTGCGTATTTATTATCGGTAACATATATTTTTAGTCGTATAGGTAGTCCGTAAATATTTCTGTTTGTTTTTTTTTTTTTTAATAAATGTGCGCGATTCGTTATAAATTATAACTAATTATAATGTATAACTTATAATCATTATTAGATGTTATTACTTGAACCTTACAATCGTGTACACACTGCTGTTTGCCGATATCGATAAGTTTGATCACGCGCGAGACTGATTGAAACAATACGCAACGAGAATATATTGTAATATGTTATAGAATATATTGTAATATCGTGATAAGAGTACACGTCACAATTACACGAATCGTGACGGACTTGTTTACTGAAAATACGGCCGAATTTTCATTTTTTTAATTAACTTTTTATTATAATAATTATCCGAACGAATTTTTTTTTCTTTATCAATTTCTGCGCGTAATACAAACGTGATCATCAGATTATAATTATAAATAGACTTATAAAATATACCATATACCAACCGACCGTGGTAAATAGCACACTCGTCGATACAACGACACTATGCGAATAAAATATAACTAAAAAAATACTTATAAGTATAAACCATATGTCCTGCTGATTATTACAGATCATATTATTAATAAATAAGCAAAATATAGTTCAGCATCTTACTATAATATGGTATTTTCAAAAATCGCATTCGTTGCTGTACCCATCATAGTCGTTATAACATTATTAGCATTCGAAACATATTACATATCGTACATTTTTTCTTATTTAAATTTGCGGATCATTTTGAATTATTAAAAAAAAAGTGTAATCGAAAACATTCGTATACCCTTGCGTCGTCGAACATTCTGTTTGATTTACCTTCTATTATTTTTATTTTAAACGGTATTTACGCGTGTGTTTAATAACATGATTTATTTTGTTCGGGACTCGCATAATATCGGAATACGTACCTATATAATATTTTATCGTACAGTAAAATACGCGTGTTTCCCGAGCAAACAAAAACAACGACGTAGTTCAGATTAGGTATAATAATAATTTACAATAATAACGTAACGATGTGCAGTGTTGTTGTGGCCCAGTTTTCTCTGTGTTTTTAGACTATAACAATTTTTACGTTGTGTCAAAGGTGTATAGGTCGACCTGATGAAACGCGCAACCGAGTCGATTCCCGTACCTATAACAAAAAAAACACACACATATTGTAATATTGTTGGTGTAATTGATGGGTTAAAAGTGACGACTTTTATAAAAGTACTTTCACATTTTTTTAGAGCATTATTAAGAATAGTAATGCTTACAGTACGTAATATATTCGAGCATAGCTAATATTTGCATTAATTATAATATACTATGCGGTTACGTTTGCCGAATCAACTGTGTGTTACAATTATTATGTTTTGAAAGGTTCTTTTCTGCAAACAGTTACATCGTGTTTAACGCATTGTGTACTCAAAAATGTTCAATTTAACCGACTGAAAATGTCATTGGTAAAAATCAGATTTCTCGGATTCTACATGTTAGAGTACACGTGGCTCCAGATTCTGCGCATAGTCGATAAACGTACTGTTAATTTCTACATATATATATTGAGTATATATTATACGTATATTTAATTACCTACTTATATTTAGGTATTCGTTGTACAAATAATTTTAACTGAAATTAATCCAAATTTAATTTTTACTCTGCCGGAGGATTCTGCAGTCTAAAAAACGTTTAGCTTGCAAACTCTACGCCTCTGTTTATTTATTACACGTGTGTTATAATAAATAATGCGTACGTTTAAATAAATAGATTGGTTTTTTGTTGTTGATTGAGCAAACTATATTTAAATCGCTCACTATAGGTAGGTACTATGTTGAACAACGTTTAAACATTATTCGCCTTAATATTATATTGTATGCAAACATTTTTAAGCGGTTATCAACTTAATGTTGTTATTTTTCTTTGCGTTTTTTTTTTTACACGGAGATTATTTTAATTAATTAAATATACTCGTACCATATTATAATGTTGTGTAGTTATTACAAAACGAAGGCGATACAGCAATAATAATGATATAATTACGTTATCTGTAGTACACCCAAGTAGCTGCAATTTCCACGATGAACCGCGGTGCGTGTCGTAAACGCGCTCTGGAACTGCAGCTTCGTTATTTTTTAATCGTTCGGTCCGTTTTTTTAAAGGGTAAACAAAAGCCAATATTCTAATTGGTTATAAATTATTATTGTACGATCGCATACGATCCAAAGTGCAGTACACACAATTATTATTAATGCGTCGTACGTACAAATCGAAAGTTTATCTGCTGTCTTGCAGTTGGTTAATAAAAAAAAATCAGATATAAACACGAGTATCCGTTATACAATATACGTTATAATTCCACATGTTTTATTCGGGACAGCATTTTTGTATAATGTGTATTTTCGTGGTTATAGAATTGAAAGATTGCGATTTATTTTATTTAAAAAAAAATGGGAAATTGATCTGCAACGCAGCGTTCGCACTTTTTCGATAATTTTATTCGCTCGATCGATTTAAAATTATAACAATACACGTGTCAACTCGTTCACATTTTAAAATATATATATAATAACTAAAAAATAAAAAAAAATCCTCCTTTATTTTGGTCCCCGGCGTAGATGTTTTTTAAGTACCTATAATTTATTATAATAACCGTGGTTGTTCTCTCGATTAATATCAACCTGTGGGTTTTTCAGATCACGGCTCGTCGAGAAGCCCGAACGCCGATCATCAGCAGCAGTGCAGCAGCTCCTCCGACGACGACAGACGCAATTAATCAAAAACTAACGCGATAGATTCACACGACGATCGTGCCGGGGGGACATTTTATTATCATATTATTCGTAGTATTATCGTTAGTTTTATAAGTACATAAATATTATTATGATTGTTTTTTTTTTTTTTTTCAACACATTGTACTTACCTATATGATTCGCAAAGATCTCTAGCCTGATTCTGAGAGGTACTAGAAAAGACTATTTGCATCTTCCGCGTCTATAAATTGATTTCGATATGAAAAAACATGTGTTCTGTAACGCCGCGGTTTCGACTGCTCCCGCGTTTAATAGTTTTAAGTTTTTTTTTTTTTCCTATTATTATTTTCTGGGTAAATTTATCGGGTTATCATTTAATTATTATCGGTAATAACTATATACTTAGGTAATGGTATAATACGTATGGGTAGTTTGATTTTCTTTTTTAAGTCTCCTTTTCACGTGTTGTATAATGTTGTTTGGACGGTGCCGTGCAATAACTACATACATACACACATCATTGTTTTTCCAAAAGTTTTCTGGCCACTAATTAATTAATTAGCTATCGTTAATTTACGATTATTGCGCGTTTTTTTAAATAACAATTTTTATAGATTTATTATGCGATAATATCAATCGTTTACCCAGACTTACCTATACATATATATATATGTATTATGTAAACACTATTTGTTGTGTAGGGTAGGCCTCTGGCGGTGGCGCGAAAATACTTACTCACGAGTGTTATTACTTTTATTCGACTCGGTTGTGCCGGAAAAACAGGATATTGTACCTACGTTATTTTTGAGATTCTTTAAAAAAAAAAAGATATCCCAAATTTCGACGTGCGTTTGCGGTGACTGAATCCCCAACCGCGTTCTTGTCGAGTTGAGATTTTTTTTAAGTATTAATAAATACTTAAATAATTAAATATTTCAAATGTTTTTTATACGCGTGCAATAGACAAAAGCGAACAAAAAGTTTTTTTTTTTTTCGGACGCAAACGAATTTTTCCGTTGGCGAGTGAACCGAACAATTGCTGTACCTTTAGCGCGGATATTCTTTATAATGATTGTCGAGTGTATAAAAAGTTAAATTGAAAACAACTAAAAGAATAACCATAGTATTTTTTTGAATAATACTTGATCATTGAATATCGCGGGTTTTTTTTTTTTTTTTTTACAATTCTCTAACGCGTAGGTAGTATAGTGCAGTGTTTGTTCAACGTTAACACGACAGTAACGTTAATAAAAAAATATTTATGTTACTCACTCGCAACATCGCGCACGAACCCTGATAGGAGAGGTCAATAAGTAGAACCGACTCTCGGCCACCGCCAACATCGTACAATCGAATAGTATACTACTATAATCGCATTATCGTTATTTCATTTTATTACAACAACTGTGTAGTCTTCTGTTCGTTCAATTCGAATTTGTTTCTCGTCTCGTCCGGCTTTTATTGCCGTCAATAAGCAAAAAAAAAAAATGTTTCCGATCATTATTTAATATTTAGCTTTCGAACACGTATCGTCGTTATCCTCCACTTTTTTATACCCCTTTGACCTTTTTTTTTTTCGAACCCCTTTATTTTCTCGCGTTAAAAATATATAATCACCAGATACTCATCAACAGCTATGTATCATATAATAACAATATGATGGTAGTATGACTATTAGCTGTAAAAGAAATATTATATGCAATATAAAATGCTAGTCCAATTTGTTATGGTGAGAAAAAAAATTATTTATGTGTTGTTTAAGTATATATTATTATATAAATACAAACATTATACTATTATATTGATGTTTACGAAATACTATTATTATTATTATTATTATGACTTAGATTTTAATCATTATATTGATCATATTTTTCGCCGGTATAGACACTTTTCAAGACGTTTAAACGCATTTCATTCGTACTGTCACAAAGATTTTTCTTAACCATTAAAATTTTAAAAACCGTACAATATGTGTTAGACATTGAGATACTGATTGACAATGATATCACGGTATTGTTATAATTAATACTTAACGTTTTCTTTTTAAATTACGGTTGTCATCATTTCTGGTTATAGTTAAAACCTATATTTGTTATTATAACATATTTTTTTTTTTTTTTTTTTAGACCTTAAGTAGTATAATATGGACTTATAGAATGTAGTGTGTAGAAAAAAATAAAACATATGAGAAATGAGATATTTATATATTATTATATACATAACATATTTATGTACGTTGGTGTTGAGACGAAAATATAATAATAAAAAAAAAAAAAAACCACATGTTTGTATCTGTTCGTTGCGTGTTCTTAATTGTTGTTTTTATTCTTAAATCATAATTATGGTTTTCCTCTCATCGCGAGCTGCGACGACGTTTCCCGAGGGACGACGCGTTTTCCCAATATAGTGTGACCGCGGGGTTAGTCATCGCGTATTGCGTACGAAAAAAAGAAGAAAAAAACGAAAACCTTGTACTGCACACGTGTGCGCTTATCAACTCACGTTTTGAGTGTTTGTTTATACTTCATACTAATATAATCATATGTTTGCTCTCGTGTAAGCCAGCGGATGCGCGTTTCCGTGTGATGAGGGATTTCGTAAGGAGAAGAAATGTGGTAGTAATTGTATACAGAACGAGACCGCCAAAAAAAAAAAACGAGGCTTTGGACTGTATCGTATAGTGTGTAGGGCGATCAAAGAGTCTATCAATCTCAATAATTTCCGCTAAAGCCAAGGGCTGAGCAAGAGGAGCGAGGTATTTTGATTTGGTACACGCCGTACACTAATTATTATTGTTGATTATTGTGTACAAAAAAAGACGACTTTTCCGATCGACTCCGAATTTAATTTTCTATTTTCGGCAGTAAGTTCCGACCGAAATGCTATTCCACTGTTAGAAAAAATAAACGCGTGTTCGATTCCATTCGCAAACAGACAGACTATGACGAAGTGGGGAGGAGCGTGATCTATGAATGAAAAAGCAAACTGGAATACCTCCTACCTAGCTTGTAAAAGACTGTGCTTAAAATTTCGGGGCGAACAATTGTCGCCAAATTGTTGTTCAGTCAAACGATATTTAACGCTGTACAAACGGATATCGTCTAAGATCGTTTTTCAACTCTAGTTTAACCAACCACCGTAGGAAAATATACGTTGTCGTTGTTACAGCCCGAGTTGTGTATTTAATCAAGTTTTGAATTAAAAACGGTTTTTTTTTTTTATTTTTGCATAAAACAAGAACCGCGAAAATTTCGTTACAGCTTGAAAATTGTCAAAACTTGTCGACTAACTTCACTAATCGATATCACAGTTCCGAGCGTACCGTTCGTCGTTGAAATAAATTTATAAACTCGGTCGGGAAACGGTTCATTTTTTTTTTCTTCACACTTGGCCTTCAGTTAAACGTTAAGATCGTAAAATAAACCGTACTCGGTTAAAAAAAAAAAAGTTAGTTTTTTATTTACACGAGGCCTTAAGATACGACAACCCAACCCGTTCCTATAAATTAAAAAAAATTCAACTTTGCGACAGTTGATACAAAAAGTCGAGTTGCTGCGATAACTCTTTTAACTGACAAAGTCGAGAACAAAAATATAATTATCTAGAAAAGTTAAAAAATAATTACAGTTAATGTGCTTCGCGTAATATAGGGTATCTCGCTAGCCGAACCGACGGCACACGTGCAACACGCGTACGTATTATACGATTATGCCTCTACTCGAGGAAACAACCAGCAAAGGTTTTGTTGTTGTTGTTGTTGTTGTGGTTGTCACAATCGTTACAATTAATATTGTTTATTATTAATGGGACGCGACCGCGAGAACACGTCGTCGGAGAGATTTATTTTCCAGGCGAACCGGATACCGTAGTAATGCACGCGCCCTATTTATAATAATTAACGTGCAGCTGTGCACTGCACCTGTTGGCGGATGGTGTATTTTGGTGCAAGATTACATTGTTGGGGAGGCTTTTAGAGGACTTTTAAAGGTCGTCGTTTTATATCATCGTAACGAAAATTATGTTTAACGCGAAAACGTATTCAAAGTTCTACAATGTCTCATCAACCGTCCAAACCCGACGTGTTACTCTATACATGTACGTATATATACGGACCATCCTTACGCCGCTGATGTCGCAATGTTCTGCACAGGACCAGTGGAAAACGTATACGCCCGGAACGAATTCTCGCGAGTAAATTCCTTTTTATAACTTTTAACGATACGTTATTGAGCCAAAAAAAATACCTACAGGCGCCCGTGGTAGGTAAAATACGTTATTCTTCAAGTGTGGCACGCATTCCGAAGAAACGTCGAGAGTAGTTTCCAACGTTCGGGGCTGGTTGACGTCGAGACAAAAGTTTCTTTTCGTAAAAATTTAGAAAAAATACAACGTACCGTTCGTCACGTAGGTACACACGCGCGAACATCGTGTGACTATATTACACCCGCGTACGACTGGTACACAACACGCGCGTCCTTACAACCGGATGCGGACGTCATATTATGTTTTCGTCATCTCTCAAGCTCCCTGACTAACGCATTATTATTATTACTATTATTGTTGTATTACGTCGGATGAGAAACGAAAGCGACGGCAATATATTGTATAGTCTAAAACGTACGTTATTTCTTCTTTTTAACCGTTACGTTTATTACGGTGTTATTATTAAATTTTATTTTCACAAACGTGCGCTGCACGTGTAAGTTCAACTGTGTAATAAGTGTATATTATTATTACGAGTGTGCACCTACACGCGGCCGCTGCACATCCTCGGAGAGAAGAAAAAAAAACCACTGGTGTGAACGTGTGCGGTTTCCTTTCCCGTCGGCGCGCAAACTCTCCTACGAGCGACGCGCGGGGGTTGATGTATTGTGCGACGTACACAAAGTACCCGGAAGTTCTATAAAATGTACTTACAAATTCTAAAAACAAGCGATTTTGCCGGTGAATCGCTGTTTTGGGGTGGTTTACCAAAATGCTTACGAACGCGTTTTACCCTGAACTCGCAAAACGTTATTTGCGAGATCTCGCAGTGAGTCTCGACGAATCGAAAATCCGACAGAACTATAAAGTTCTATACTAGGCGCAAAAGCGGTCGGACTTTTTGATATTATTATGACGTTCTGTAATAACGTAAGCAGTTTTCAATAAATTTTGGATGGAAAAAAAAAAAAACAGAAATATGAGTCGGATGTAATCAGTTTGCTTATGAAAACAACGATTATGAGCAAGCTCAGCTCGCACAAAGTTATACATTTTAAAGTTTTGTTGTATTCCAATAGCGTGTAAAAACGTCAAGAAGTTTAACGCAACATTGTATATTATATAACATTATATTAGTTTTATCCATTCTAACGTCGAAACGTCTGAAAACATGGAGTTATTTTATTTTTATTTTTGTTGTACGATATACGAACGATTGCTTTCCATCCGTAAAAGGGTTTTTACGGAGGACAAAAAATATCCTTGTGAAAAACCATGCACATTTCTAGTTAAACTGATTTGAATTCTTCAACGCGTCTACTTTGAATCCTTCGAGACTTATTTTCTAAATTTGTACAATCAAATTTTAAAACCGATTTGAGGTTTTTTAAATTTTTCGTTCTTCAAAAAAGCACGACAAGAAAACAAAAAACGTAGCTAGAAGAATTCAAATCAGTTTACGCATGGGCGGACTGACGCGGGGTGCAAAAACAGAACTGCACACTCCGGGCTCTTTCCACGTGTTTATGTTTTGGGCCTCAATTCGTATGATTTGGGCTCTAATTTATAGGTTTCCCGTTAGGATAAGGTGTTAGCCTTCGTTAGGTCTTTAAGGGCCCCTAAAATTGTTGGCCTAAAATTGTCAGTCCGTCCCTTAGTTTACGGCTTCCTTGTCGAGTTAATACATTTTATATTCTATCGCGATCGGCCGAATCAAAAACCGTTCCGAGTCCTTTGGTTTGTGTGACAAACAGAGAAAGAAAAAACAAAAAAAATCCGAAAAAGAGAAGGACGGTATTAGCCTGAACTCGACACGGTTGTTTGAAAACAGCTTGTGTATAGCATATTGTATCATACAATATAGAACCCCTCAAAAAGCGGATGTTGCATAGCGCGTCTCGCGATCGACTTATCTCTGTGGTAAAAATTATTTTACCCCGATACACCATATATGTATGTATAGAAATAGAAACGTTTGCGGTGTTCGGTTACGAATCGAAAGAGCCCCGGAAACGACACCTTTTTCCACCTCGTGAACAATAGTCTGTCAGCCTACACACATGCGGGTTAAGGCCTCGTTCAGATTACTCCCACACACAACTGCAATGTGTGTATGCAGCTAGTGTGTGTGTGTGTGTGTATAATATTGTTTGTTAATCGTAATAAGTGATCTTAGACACAAAAGGGTTAAAATGTCTGGCTATCATTGATGAAATGAATGATATGTTTCAAACACGGCTGTACATTCACATACACAGTACCACCTGTATAAGATAATAATACGCGGTATGACGTATTGCAGTACACTTACTTTACAGAAAATTTGTACAGTTGCGTAGTATAGTGGAATGTTTTTTGTCGAGAGGCCTCTTAAAGCCTAAAAGGATGCTAGACCAGTGCGGCACATCAACAGCGGATCGACGGTGGAGTTTTTGTAAAATATTGTGAATATAGATTTACCGATTTCTCTATGTAGTTTTCGGCAAAATTTAATGCTGTGAAAGAGATCCAGTCGTTGTCAAGCTGGTCGCATAACGTACTAAAAGATTGGATGCGTTTTTGTCACTGCGGTATACTCTGAGGCACCTAACTATTTAACTAATTTTTTTTATAATGTTTGCGCCCACCTTTTGGCTAAAAAAATACTCGGAATCCTCGGGTTTAAATTTGACATGCACAGTTAAGACTGTGAAAATGTTTTCGCCCCGGGGCAACTGCCCCTGTAGCCCTCCCCTCGATAGCCTCTGGTTCTTGTTAACAATATAGCCTTTAAAAAACGTAATATTTGATAGTATTATAATATATTCGGGTACATGTATGACTTGTACATCAATAATTAAATACGTATATCATATTTTAACATTCGATTGCAACCAAGTCGATATTGTTATATTTAAAATCTATTTTCAAAAGTCGGTAAACAAAATCGAGTTCTTTTAGAAACTTAAGTAGGTACGACATAATATTTTGTTGTGCGAAAATACAAAGGAAATTTTACTGCCACGACTATCCGTCATGGATAATTTTAGTGCATTTGTAATATTTATACGTTTTATACTCATCGATTTCTCATAGGTAAGATCGCGTGTGTGTGTGTGTGTTGTTATTTTATATTTTGATTGTACTTAAAAATTAGGATTCATCGGGTAATAATTATGATTTATATTGTGAGCGCGTGTATAATAATTAGTATATTTGATTAATTTGGCACTCTCGTCGGTATAAATAATACACCATGACGATCTATGAGTTGTTTCGTACTTAAAGAGCTAAGACCGAATTTTAAGAAAAATAGTTTTAAATTAAAAATAATTATTCTCGTCTTTTAAACGGTATTATACATTTATTACAAGGAGTAATCCTATGGCAATTCACGTACAGAAACGTCAACTGTGTTACATAGCAGATATTATGTGGATCGTTTCTGTTTATTTACACCTATAAAAACAAAAAAAAAAACAGAAATTTTAGATTTGAGTGGCTAGTTTGATGACGTAGCACCTATACGACTCTTGGAAATTTTAGTTAGGAGTACGTGTGCTCAATCTGTAAGTAATAATAAATTGTTTACGGAAAGAGAGGAACTCTGAAATTATTTTTGGTCGGTACAATAATTTTAAGAGTATTTACGGGTTATTGAAAAATGGTACGGCAAGTTGTTTTCGTAAAAATTGTGTGTAACCGCAAGAAAAATGAGCCAAAAGATTCTACATAGACGCGTCAGAAAAACGTGATTCGCTATTGTTACCTACTTATTGGTACAAAAAGGTCGTGATTGATTAAAACAGAAAAACAATTTGATTTTAACCGCACAAGAAAACGCTGTCTGTATACTTGTATAATTAACGATCCGATTCAGCGTTAGCAACGAAACCACCTCGACTGATATGCCACCAAATAGTTAATTCGGTATTTCGAGAATTTCATTTAGAATAACGTAACACATACCTACAGTATTTCGAAATCTTGTAAAAAGGAAAAATTGTCAATTCGATGTACATTTTTTAAGCGAATTCGTGTTTCACTTAGCGCGTCGGTAAAATATTCGGAAAACATATGCGAGACATATTTTTCGAACTAGTTTTTTAGTTTAAAATAATACACGTGTACTATAATAATATATTACTTTTTTTTTATCTACGCACGCTTCGTTGGAATATGCCAAAGGAAAAAAAAAAAATTTTAAAACTTTTATCGCGTTACACAAAGAGTGACGCGTACTCGAAACGACTCGGTGTGGGCCCCTAAATTATACGACGGGCCATAAACGTGTACAGGCCACGTGGCTTTTTAACGTATAGGTATAAATAAATAAAATATCGTGCGCATAAAGTACCTATAACACTGCCATTTTATTGGCAAAAATTGCGCGCAATACAAAAAAAAAAAAAAATCGTCGCGAAACAAACAAAAGGATGATAAAATAAGATGATAAAAAATCGAGGAAAAAAAAACGACAAAGGGTGGACGGTTGTCAAACTGAATCGGAGGGGGAACAGACGTAAAAAAAAAAAAATTACTTATGTGAGGTATAAAACATTATATTATTATAACATATATGCGCGACGTTAGGTGTGACATGGTATAATATCATGACTGTTAGGGGATGAATCACGGTGGCCTGTCACCGCGGTGAGGGGTGAGGACCTCGGGTAATAAAACAACGACGACCGCGGTACGTGCATAATATTATAATATGTATTATTATAACGGCGCGCGCGCGCTTCAGCGATGAGTCACCGACGGGACGAATCGCGGCCGCGGTGATGCGGCGGCAGAGAATCCGGCGTGGGCAGCCTGTCCAGTTCCTGGCGTATGGCTCTGATCAGCGGCACGGCCGGGTCCCGGGGCGACAGGCTGGCGTCCGAGCTGATGAACTCCGCGCGCAGGTTCGGCCGGTGGAACGGGCCAGCGCTAAGGGGCCGCGGCACGAACACCGACTGGTCCGAACCGGCCCACGCCTCGCCCGGCGGCAGCACCCAGCACGAACTGCCGGCCGCCGCGAGCCGTTCGTCGTCGTTGCCGGTGGTCGCGCCAGAGTCCACCGACGTTTTGGGTCGGCCCGCCGAACAGCCGCCGGAAGTTGCCGAAGACCTATAAAAAATTAAAAAATAAACCTATTCCGAATATTCGAGTAAACAAATTCCGAGTTTTATTTGATGTGTCCTATGAGCGAGGAATGTATTGTTTTAACAGAGATGTTTCTATTTTTTTTTCTACTTTTTCTGTCACCACATGTTTATGGTAAAAGAAGTGGTGCGATCTTTAAACGCAAAACTCGTAAACCAAAAAAAAAGTTTCGTTTGTTTGTTATACGTTGATGGTATTTTTGTTTTTTTTTTTTTTTTGTACGAAATTTGATTATTTATTTAAAATGTCAAAATTTTCAAAACCGTCACAAATGATTTTACAAGATCTTAACCATTTGGATTAACCGCGTTCACGCACGTGTGATCAGAACCTCGTCCAGGATTTAACGCGCGACCAAACTGTAAAGTAGGTAACGAGAAAATATTATACCTGAACGGAGCGGATTTCGATCTCTGTTCGTTGTTGCTCATCGACGGACTGCTGTCGTCACTGCGTGAACTCGAATTTCGGCTGCCAAACAACGTGAACGCGTCGTCCAGAAGCTCGTGGAACTTTTGTCGCATTTTCGTAACGTTCGTGTCCATGGCGTTAAAAGCGTCAGAACTCGAACACGACCCGTCGTCTTGGTCGTCTGCAACACGAGGGACAGGCAAATTCAACGACGTATGCCTGAGCTCGCTCAGAATCGTATTTTCGAAGGCAATGATTTATCGCTGCTTTCAGAAATTAAATAATGCGTTCAAACCGCGACCTCTGAACTAGTGACCCACCCAAAGCGTGGTCGCTACCCCGTCAAACTAACTACCCACGCGACCTAGACTGATGCCGGCTTTTTTACATTATAAAATATACAGAACCGCACACACCCGCCGATTCCGTTTAGGCGAAAAAACGGTCCGAAAATACGTATTTTCTCTCTCTCTCTGTCTATCTCTAAGTTTCCCGTGTAACAGACAAAGAAGAAAAATCAACGTTTCCTACGTACGGTGTAGAAAAATATCGCTCTGTACACGAATAGCAGCAATATTTACAACGCCCCCGCAGTACGACAATTTGTCACTTCCTCAGTTTTAACTTACTGTTTTTGATTTTCATTCGTTTACAATGCAAATCCCACACGATAGGTCCGATCACGCCGGAGTCTTGGCCGCAAATACTCTCGTGTCTCGTTAATTTGTGTCCGTTTTTATTCTCGTTCAACCCGTCCAATACGTTTGTCAACGGTCCGGGTATCAAATCTCTGCGGATATAATTATAATATATAAAAATATGTTGCTCGAATTTGTGAATTCGACCGCAATAAACTACTCAAATCAATAGAACCGAATAATTCTTATCTATTTTATTTGTGTCTGTGCGTAGGCCCGCCCCATACACTTAAGGGGACGTGAATGATCAAGACAAGTGGAGGTCTGGGACAAGCGCGGCCGACCCGCGTAGTCGGGAGGAATTAGAAAAATGTATAATTTAATTATAATATGTGCATCGCATACCCGGTATGTTTCGGTGTTACACTCGCATGTTTGTAAATACATTTTTCTTATACATACTGTACACACCGTTTTCTCAATACTAGTGATGCAAGTTGAAAATTTCTAAGAGAAAATTTCACGAGTGGAAATTTTTAAAAAACAATCGTTTCCATATATTTTTAATTATATTTCCGTTAATTTCGATTTGTGAAAACAATGATTTGTGTTAATACACAGTTTATATATTTTATAAACAGCTAGCTGTCGATCAGTTGTATGTATGCAGACTATAAGTTTATATTTTTATGTTGGAAAAAAATCCGTTTCTCAACTAATTTATGACACAAACTCTTTAAAAAAAAAAACAATTTATAATTTAAAAACTAATAAACGATTTAACTCAACAATGTATGTGTGCAATATTAAACTTCAGAAATTTCTCAAAAATAAAATTCCCGGTATTCAACAGTACTAACTTTTGAAATTTATTGGCCACCTGCATGGAAAGCAACGAATCGGATATTTTATTTTTCTTTCTCGGTTTTGGTTCCGGCGTTCGAGTGGCGCTTACCATATCCTCGGTGGACGTAGCTTCGGTTTTAACCTGAAAACAGTTTCGGCAATTATGATTGGGGCGATCGTTTTTCGGTGCGTAAAATGTACACAAAAGTCGAAACAAAAAATATATATAAATAGTACATCTCTGCGAGGAGGCGTTCGGTCTCCGCGGGACGCCGCCATGTTCGTCCGGTCGGATCTGACAGTATTTTTTCGTATTTTTTTCTTGTGCGCTATCACCGCGACGCCAGTCACCAGTATCAGCGCGACCGCGCAAGCCGCGGCTACGAAGATCAAAATCTCTCCACGACTCGAACCGAGAGTTTTTTCCGAGTGCAGTAATCTGTCCAGGTAAGCTACGTTACGCACAAAGAAAATCAAGGTTTGAGTGATTTCGTATGCAATAAATAATAATTATTCTCGTTGAGAGTCTAACTTTACGGAACGTCTCTAAACCGCGCGCGTTTTAACGCTGATAGTCGACTTTACGTGTATACTCTCTCACGACGTAAGATATCAGAGTATTGAACGGTTCCGTTTTAATTCAACCGTAACGGAACATTACAAAACTGTACGCGGATAGGGTATTCAATCTTTGATTTTGGTGGTTGCAAAAGTAATTGAAATTTCCCTTTAAAACCAACAACCGTTTGTTTAGAATTCAAGCGCGTCACTGCATGCGCGTATAAAGGTACCGAGTGATTTTAAGTAATCCAATTCTATATACTAATACGGGAGTTTTGTTCCTTTTTATGAAAGTGCTACGTTTGTTATTATATCATTGGAAACTGGTAATAGGTAAATGTAGCTATAATATATATTATTCTATACAGAACGCCTAAGTATTTTATTTATCGTAATTCATAATCAATGGTGTTGTGGCGACGTAAACAACGCGCCACGAGTCGTCCAAGTTGTTTACAATATTGTCGGTAAATAAACGGAAACCCCGTGTTCTAGAATACACTACAATTATCACGTTACTCGGTAATTTCGAAAAAGTTCTAGAACAATCGACGCTTTTACCGGCTGGTCAGACGATCGGTACACTCCGCGACACGCCGTTAATTACACTCCGCTACATTCCGCGATTCCCCTCCGTCATTGTAACGTATATTTGTTTTTTTCTCATTTACATTCATACGTATTTATGTAATATAGTGTTTATTTTAAATTAAATTAAATCGCGAGTGATTTTTTATTGCCTAAGACCCACAGATTGGTGACCTCGACGTGGTGATTTGAACACGCAACCTTCCGTTTCCCTTTATTTATTGACAATATTTGTAAACGACTCGCGGTGCGTTGTTTACGTCGCCACAGAACAATTCGACGATTTGCTTTCACGTACAGTTTTTGCACGCTTTTCTTAAAAATTTGAATAAACTCACGGCGAGCTTTGATTCTCACGGCGCATCCAAGACGATCAGCGACTTCCTTCGTCGTGACCAGGCCCATGTCGCGCACGGCCGTCTCGGCGGACACCGGACGATTGTCCGCGGTGACAAAGTAAACCAAATCCACCAAATTGGCCACCGACAGAATGTGAACGCCAACCCGGATGGGTTTTTCGTCGCCGGATTCCCATCGCCGGTTCCGGTACAGATGTGCGGCGTCGTCCTCTTCTGTCCAGTTTGCGTACAGCCCAAGGTGTCGAGCCTGCTGTCTGGAAATCGCGTTAAACATCGTTTAAGTTAAGTGTTCATTTTATTAACACCTTTATTTACATTATATGTAAATTTTATGGCTAAACAATTGAAAAAGATACCGATAAAGAAAATTTACGAAAATCAGCTAGAGTATAAGAAGCTAGCGTTATGAACAAAGATTAGTTAAAATATAACTCTAGGAGAACGTAAATTAAACAATAGATGGGTACCTTTAAGAAGAAAAGACACCACCCCGAGGGCACAGAGACGGGCCAAAAGGAGATTTCCACTTGGAGTAAGTGATGAGCAATCAATAATTCAATGTTAAAATCAAAGTAATTGAAACTATTATATTACACTGTTGACGATCCGACACCAAACACAAAACTGATCGGCGCATATACTGCAGGAGTATTAACACGAGCCGTATACACGATTGAGTATATCATATTGATCAAACGCGTTAGCTTTGTAACAACACAATATATTTTATGTACGTTCGTGTTATCGAAACTCCATTTCATTTTTGGTGTCAATCGGCCGATCGCGGTGTAGAACTGTATGGTTTTTTTTCCCCAGTCGTTTTGCACCCAACACGCGTAAATAAAGGTCACCATACTACCATGCTATAAGATATAATTTCTGGATTTATGATTTAGAACGCAGTTTTACTAGCCATACGTACATGTAACATAATATTATGTAAGTAAATTTAAAATAGGTGCACTAATTTAGTAACATTAGACGTCAACTTACGATCCAACAGGTACCAATGATTAATCGTAATATTGTCGTATTGTATATTTTGTAAATATTGAAATTTTAAGCTAACAACTCTACCTGTAACCGAAAATTTTGTTGTCGAAACATCTAGTTTTTTTATTGGGTGAACAGTAATTGTGATAGTATACAATGTATATATATTTTACATTTTCTTCTTTGATAAACCATAAAAATTATTATTCCGAAAACACAATAATTCGTGAAGTAAGTAATGAAGTGTCTTTGTGTAATAAGTTAATTTGTTTGGAAGAAGGTTCATTAAAAAGTCTATCCCTTGCTCTATTTTCAAAAATCTTCCTAAAATACACATGATCAATTTTTCAACGAGCCGTTAAACTTTAAAGGCGTTTTCTTCCGCCCTGAATGTCTATAAGGCTGAATCATTCTCTCCTGAATACTTTTAAGTCGCACGACGATTGGGTAAAAATTATTATGCGGTATGCGGTTTACCTGGTAAAAGCAAGAGTGTAGAGGACGACCAATTTTTCTTTCATTTCTCGTACGAAAACGTTTGCGTCGAACGACGAGTGAAAATTCAATTCCGTAACGATCCAGTACTCTTTGCCTGGCGTTTCCACAGTCTGCGGTATGTCAATAACCCCAGGATGTGGCGCAATCGTAGTAGGCTTAATGTTACAGTCGTGCCCGCCAATACAGTCTTCGGGATCTTCCTGCATGAAACAATGTTTAACTTCATGATCTCGCCCCGTGTACAATAGGCGCAACTTAAATAAAAATGGAAGGAAGGAACGAAAGAGAATACATTTGAGATCGGGGGAGAAATTGTTTATAAGCGTAGTGATTATGATACGCTTTGGAGCGGATCACTTCTTTGGCCTTTGCAGGGTACTACATAGGTCAATGTTTCGGGAATTGTAGAACAAACTAATTATTTAATATCTGAAAGCAATTATAAATCATTGCATTCAAAAAAACGATTCTGAGCGAGCTCAGTTGTCTAGTATTATACGTCCTGAACGAAAAATATTTGTCATATTAAACTACCTACATATACTACCCGAAACACGACTTTTTCGGTAGTCGCTACGCCGAACAACTTCTCACTCGACCTCAAATTTACTCATTTTCTTTCTTTTTTTCCTTTCTTTCATTCTTTTTTTTTTTTTATGTAACACTGCGTTTACTATGTAATGTTATATAAGGTTCTGCATAAAAAGATCGGAGCACTCCTTACGTGTTTGCCATACGCATCGGACCAATACTCGCCTCTCCATCGGGGTTTTTAGTTACATTAGTGTGTTTTTAGATCAAAACTCGCTAAATATTATGTACGATTGTAAAAATGTTTTTGAATAACATATAATTATATGTTATTATAATTCAAATCAAATTCCATAATTTTTTTGTGCCATAAAGTGCATTGATCAGATCGCTCCTTTCTAAACACAAATTTTTGTCATTTTTGGCAGATTGAATTAAATGTTTTAAATAAAATACATTCTAAAACCGGAACCAAAATCTAAAATTTTTTGTGGTATTCTACTTAAATAACGGAGCCACCAACTACCCTTAGAAGTGATTACAAATGACGATATTTCTAACGTTTTTCCGAAAATGGTAAAATATTGTTTTGGTTTTTGGGCCATCCCCGAAAAACGAAACAACAAATTTAAAAAAAAGACATTTTTCGCTGCGTTCAGAATCTAAAAATCCGGAGGAGGAGGTGGTAAAGCCAGTGGCGTCATTTTAATACTTTCTAGCCTGGGGCAAACTTAGTAATTCGCCGACTTAAAAAGTAAAATCTTTTTACTAAAAATACCGACTCTCAATGAGCCTGAACGCTAGTCTGGGGCAAACGTATGATTCCCCCCCCCCCACCCCCAAATGACGGCACTGGCCACTGGGTAATGCCAAAACAATTTATTATATTTTTTGTGGGCCTAAGCTTCGCCTTTTATGTAGCCGCGCCTATATGATAATCACACAATCAATATATAATATACCGATACGTATTATATACATTTGTACTTACCGAATAATACGGAATCGCCGTTGTAGTAGTAGAAGATTTTGTTGACTCGTCCGAACCGTCTCCAGAACCCGACCATAGGAAAATTTTCAAATTCGTGTAATTGTGAATGGAGTCTGCGGTTAGGTTATCTGGAAACGATCAAATACGCGCTTATAGTAAACACGACGGATAGAATCAACCATAACATTATGTACGTATTTTAAATAATTGTTTATTTGTTTATGTGTATTATATTATTCAGGTATATTATTTTTATACATCACTGCAGTGAATACAGTGTCACAGAATCGTATATTCCCTTTATACTATACGTTTGAAACTTTTGTTTGTTTATCTAAAAGTTCCTATTAACCCTACTAAACGATATGCGTATACAATATTATTATGCGCACCTACGAATCTAGTTGAGTATAATTATTATTAATTTCATACTCATTCACTGTACATAGAATTCAAAATAAATTATTAAATGTTAGTTAATAATAAATGTATCTTTACGTTTTTCGACCATTTTGCCGGTATACATAACAAACGATTTTTATAATTTTTTGAATTATCATTGTTTATATAATTTATTTACGGTAATTTTTAAATAGAATTTTGATTTATGGCACTGCGCCGTTCAATTATGTATAAGATAAATTTTTAAAGGTAAGTACATTAGTTAATACTGCCTCGTCATAGGTAACAATTTGTGGTGGTTTTACTGTAAAACTTTTACACTATAATTTTAGCAACAGGTATACATTTCAGCCATAATACAAAACGTGAATCATTTTTTTTTTTTTTTAGTCCTCGCTTGTTTCAGCCATATAACATGTGAAATTACGCTTTTATAAAAAATTTATTCAACTTAAAAATTTGAATATCGCGTCACTACGAGTTAAATGTGTTGCGAAATGAATCGTAAATGCCTACCTAATATTTGTTGCTACTTATTAAAAAGCGAACTGACTTATGAATACTTGAAAAATCAAGTTTTTTAAAGCCTGACTAAAAAAATAAATATCGACTGCAATATCAACACTATTATTCGAATCTGCTGCGTTTTTCTCAATACTCGTATTGCGGTTATTCAGAGTAGCAGCAAGTACCTACTACATCATCCGCTCAGTGGCGTGCCCATAAGTATACAAAAGGATGTAAATATGGGAAAAATAGTTCATCTTAACGTGCCGTTTCAGTCAAAACAAATTTCGGTCGAAATGCTCCGGTAAACAAATGTATGATATTATATAGTAAATAGGTATGTACAATCTCTTTTTGCGTAACGCTACAAAATACGTTTTCCATACTGCTAATCGTTTTCTTACCAAAACTAACACGACATTGCACGTAATATAGATGCGAGGTTTTAATAAGCATAATATTATACGTACGTTACGTCGATATATTTTCATGCGTTAATGTTGTTTAACTCGTATTTAAATTCTTACTTTTTGTTCGTTAATATAACTGATCGTATAACGTAAATATTAATTAATTTATGTCGCAATAAACTATTGGCGGTCGCCCGTCCGAGTATAGACAAATAATATCGAATCATGACCGGTATTTTTACTATGGCAAACAATTACAACTAGCTGGTTATAAATCTACGAGTTTGCTAAAAAAAAAAAAACAAAAAAGATCACAATAATGTAGGCGATAACAACATAACCACCTCCCCTTGCAGCAGTCCTAACCATCCGCTCACCTTCTTGTTGTCCGACTGCGCCCTGCAGCGGTAGATAGCAGCCAGATAACGTCATCGTAGTCGTCGTGTACACCAGACATATCAGCCACCTTACGTCCATGTATGTCGCATTCTTGCTAGACCAACCCGGCCGCCGCTGTTCGTTGTCCCGCCGCCGACGTATAGTCAACGGCGGCCATCGCGCCGCGGTCCGTCCGGGCCCGGGTTTTCCGCTACTATACAGAAACGTTCGTTTTCATCGACGTTTCATCCGTTTTGAAATTTCTTTTTTTTTAACGGTCGCAGTGTACCGCGCGAAAAAAATCGTATAGCCACCTCGCTTTGCTCAGAATTTAAAAATTTTACAAAAACTGCACCGCGCCCCGCACGACTCGCTCGCGAGGGTGAGCGCGTGCGTGTGGAGCGTGCGATGCGTGTGAAGTCCAGTATGTTTTAGGAGGTATCCACGGGCAACACGCCCGAACTATGATAATAGTAATAATAATAACAGCTATTATTAGCGTTCGTATTATAAAATAGGAAACGCACACTTCCGCCGTGCCTACCGACTGTAACTACGCATTATTCGTGTTTTATCTGACAAAAAAATATACAACAGTACGGATGCGGATCGGTGATTTCGGTTTTTCGGATTCTGAGCGGATTTTTTCCGTTAAAACAACTTTTTCGGATGTAGTGTAACAATCCGATTGTTATTCCGTCGAAGTGGGTACTTGCAGACCCGTATGATAAATAGTAGGGGGACGCAGTTAAATAAAAATGAAATTTGCATCGATGTGTCCGTACTAAAAAACCTCGAATACCAAATTAGAAGGGGTGTACGGAAAATATCCTTTAAAAAAAAAACCGTGGACTTAGTCCAATCCCCTCAAATCAATACACTAAAGCTGGATGGTGACTTCAGCTCTTACCGCCGTATTAAACCGTTGCTGTTATCATACCCGACCTACGGTGCTAACGGTAATGGTTTGATGCTATATCATCGAACTCTATATAGAGTTCAATGGATACTACTAAAGGCATAATATTATTATAATACGCCTATGGTATTTAGCGTAGGCCATATTACAGTAAAGAGAGTATACCTATAGTTTGTAACCCGCGTAAATATTATCAATATTTTAATGATTTATAATGGGATCTAGTGGACAAAACTGAAGTTAACTACCTCCTCGTCGGTTTCAAACGAATTCGACAGTAAACATACAAAAGCCACCTCTATAACCTCGGCTGTAGGTAATATAGTCTTGATAAAATGAAGCTCGAATAAAAAACTCTATATTATAGTTGGTATAGCACCTTCCAAAAGCTTTCAAAGCTTTGAAATTTTGTGGCATATCTAAATAGAATATCTTTCAATACATTATACTAATATTATACATACATACAGTGTTTTTACTACTAACAACTTTTTAGTATTATTAATAACCAATTAATTTTAATACATTAAACCAAAATCCAAAATAATTGCAACTAAGGTAGGTAGGTATATAATAAAATAGGATCCAAATTTTTATTATATACACACGAATAACATAACAATTGTATAACCTATGCAAATAACTATACATCACTTGCTCTAAAGTGTGAGGACAATATACACGATGGCTTTTTTTTTAACACAATTCTTAAAGCCACTTTCCATTAATTATTTTTTTGAGTTTTATTTTTAGGGACTCCAAAAGTAATTGATTTATTTACGTTATGTGGGTATTTTACTGTTTAACCATTGATTAAATAAACTTACATGTATACTTAATCAATGGTTTAACACAGCAGTTTTTCATAATGACCACGTTTATAAATTTATTATTTCTGTAGATTGTGGAGTATGAATTGATTGGTGTTTGTATTATTTAATTACACTGTAAAGGCTTTTATAATCATACAAATTTCAACTAGGTGAAATTTTTTGAAAACTTATTGCAGCACATTCGCGGGAAACTTGTACGTCGTGTTACAATAATATAGCTAAGCTTAAGTATTTTTTTTTTTTTTGTATTTATTAGCTGTAGCCGAGGCAAGTTATCTACTAGGTGGCGCTGTAAGCTCGTCTTTTTTGTCACGTGACATTTTAAGACTTTAATTCAAGCTCGTCTTTTTTGTCACGTGACATTTTAAGACTTTTTAATTCAAGCTCGTCTTTTTTGTCACGTGACATTTTAAGACTTTTTAATTCAAGCTCGTCCCCCTTGCAAGTAGAATATGCAGTTCTGCTGCCACCATATTATCTACCAAGGTCTGTATAGCCCACAGAAATATATATAGATATTATATCTTTTATTTATCTACGTCCTTTACACGATATCTTAAATTGTAACTATATAACCACAGATAATTTGAAACCACGGCTATAGATACTATAGTATCTACAGCGTTGGCTACCCATATACTTTTCAAGTTATCTGTGCTATGACCATGGTACAAACTGTTCAATGTCTGATACTGTCGCGTTTTATCACCAAGAAGACGTAAACTACAATATTATCTATGATAAGTTTAGAGTGCAGCTGCTGCACGAAGCGTAATATAAACTATATCATAAACAATTTAACCATGATAATCATTGTATCATGAATTTAACGTAATCAGAAACAAAACACGAAATCGCGTTTTTAATGTTCAAAATCGACGATTTTTTCATCGCGCAATCGTGGCTGTTTCCGGTTAATCGACGTTCAAAACAAAATGGAAAATTTGTCCATACCCACGTTGAGAGTACTCTACAAACATTACGTAAACTGGGTCAGCACGCATCCAGAACGCACCACGGACCTGGAAGCGTCGGTGAAATGGATCTCGTACTTTTTGGCCGGTATTTAAACCGTGACCGAAACGTGGACACTGGTCACCATTAGCTTGTCATGCTCACGTGTTTGCAGGGCGAATCAACAACTCGACGCTGCTGTCCGAGCTCATATATTCCATGTCCAACTTTATGATGTTTTTCAACGATCAGATCATACTGAGCACGGCTAAAAGCCCGTCCGCAATCAACGGCAATGAGGAAAAAAAGGAACTGTTCGACTGCGAGAACATCAAGAGATTTCTCACAATGGTGGATTACGTCGAAGTGTTTGTAGAAGTGTCGGCTACAAAATTATGGGGCGTCAGTGGACGGTGGATAGTTATCGTTCTGTTGCAGACCATAAAGTAACTATATGTTTTTATATTTATCTACCTACAATTCAAGTATGGCCGTTAGGTTTACATTTTTTTACTATCCAACACATTTTTTTTTTTTCTTATTGAGCATATAATATATATTTTTCATGAAATCAGGAATGTTACTATAATAATAATTATTATCTATGATACGTTTCACAAAGCCCGACAAAATACCGGTTTCAGTCCAAATAAAGAATTAGAACAATTATTTTATGATGGGTAGTTCAAAATTTCAAATTTCAAATCCACTCAGTTACACCATGTTATGAAAAAAAAAACTACCTACCCACCGTTATAGATTCATATACAATAAAATATCACGTTTTAAACAACAAAATACAACAAGTTCGTTCATTGGTCGTTAATTAATTCATAGTCTTCGTGTGTATCAAAATTTATAAGTTGATTATGCTTCTTCGGACAACACTCCGCCTCCGCCAACGCTCATGAACGAAACATACGTGTTCCAAGCCAACGATACTATTTGTACCGTTAAAACCCTGTACTGTTGCGGAACGAAGGTGAAATTGCAAGCTTGTACGGCTGGCCAAAGCTGTAGAAAAATTAATTTTAAATTTAAAATTGAAAATGAAACGAATTAAAGTATTTTTACTAGATAGCTGTTGAGCATAACGGTCACATAATTGTCCTCTAGTTTTTTCTGTATTTTCGGCCACTCGTCGCCGCTGTACACTCGGCTCATGATCATGACGGATCCATTGACGATCGGCGACGCGATCAATTGATCGACTAACAGTTTCTTCGCCAATACCGGCACCGTGTTTTTAGTTCCAAATCCGTCCAACGTCCTGTACCATATACTCAGCGACGGTCCGACCGCGCAGCCAATTGACGCGTATCGCACAGTACGCAACCAGTCAATTTCGTCGATTTTGCGCTTTTCGACCGCGCTCTGAGAGATAATATCGCCCAGGCCAAACATAAAACCTGAAACCCAACGGACGTTTATAGTATTAGGTATAGGTAGGTGAATATTTTTGAAGTGTAAAACACAAACTTCAAACGCGTACCTGTTTGAACGAGATTGGTCCTGATCGGATAGTGCTGGCAGCTGCGTCTGTACCATTTCACGAGAGACGCCATTTTTTATTTTTGCGTTTGCTTCTTCACCTATCTCTCCGAAACTGGTTTTTTTCTAACTGTTAACTTCGTTCTGAAAATCTAAATACCAGGTTTCTCGGCAATCGCGATTACATTAACGTCGTGCGCGCTAGTTTCCGCCGATATCGGTCTGATTCGTTACGTTAAGACTGCAAACGAACGGTTCGAACGTGTCGTTCGTATCCGTTATTTCGTCAAGTTCACGGCGTGTCTGTGTCAGCTCGATCGTCGTTAAATGCGTCTCAACCACGTTCGAGTTTCACATATAATAATAATAATAATAATTACAAAATTCAGCTCGCTGTAGTAGCCTGTAACCGGTTAATTTTTTCTTCTCTTATCGAAAAACGTTGTCAGCACGTCGCGCGTACAGAGCGTTCCGAATGATAAGCCTTAACCGCCTGTTGGCCGTAGATCGCCCGGCGTTCGTTTCGTGATCGACTTCTCGCGACGGCCGCATCGCGCGACTCGGCGGCAGCGTATTTATAATATTTTTTTTTTTGCTGACCAGAAGACAGTTATCGCGACAACTATCGCGGTTAGAATGTGTTAAGGGACTCGTAGTTTAGTTGTATACTTAATGTGCCTGTTTAACAACGAAAAAAACTGTCATTAAATGTTTACCACTAAAGCTCCCCTAAAATATTGACCACAGTGATCTCTGTTAACGGGCCTCCACACCTCGATTTTCTCTCTCTGTTGAAATTTTTTTTAGATCCTGAGCGGTAGCGAAGAATGTATTGTTTTTGCAATGTTTTTTTTTTTTTTGTCTGCAAACACTTAAGGGGTATAAGGAATTGTCCGATTTCTACGTTCAACACCCCTAATGAAAGGTCTTGGGACTCTGATTGTACCACCGGGGGTCTCAAATTCAAAAGTTCAAATTTAAAATGTTACATTTGAAAAAAAATAGGTCAAGTTTGACCAAAATCGATAAAAATTACGTCAAACGTGTTTTTTTGACATAATCGATTTAGTTTTTGGGCCACAACTTCCAAAATAATAGACTCAACTAGCTGAAACGCTGAAATAGGTAAAACACAGGTTTGATGTAAGTTTCAAGTGTTTTTGAGAATTTTTGAGCTAAGTATAGAACTTACAAATTAGTTAAAATACATACTTACCACAATCAAATATCAATGCCTACAAATTCTCACTAATTAATGTCATGTAGTACCTATATGATAAATGAAAATAAGTTATAAGTATGTTATAACTGATACAGCATAACATACAAGGAAGGTTGGCAACTATTAGGCTGTTAGTTGTTCTCGTACATTAAAAATAGCAAATAGTTCCCAAAATGCACATAATTTAATATTTAATAATAATTTAATTATCTGTCATTAAAATTAAACAAAAGAATATTTTTGTAAAATTGAGTGTAGAATTTTTCTAATACATAAACACAAGTTTGACTCCACTTATTAGTATACAATATGACTTAACAGTTTGAATTTAGTCATCTCCCATCAGTTTTTAAATTCTATAACTTGATGTTATGTTTTGGTAACACAAAACTTCAATAAACAAACTAAATTGCAAAAAAAAAAAAAAATTCAATCATTAAATAATTTATAATTTTGACTTCAAGATGTTTGAATTTTAACTTAAAATGGAAACGTTTATATTATAAGTGTCATTCAGAATTCCAAACTATGGGTACCGATTTGTATGAAAATTATGTACATTTATATTGCAGAAACCAAAACATAAAAAAATAAAACTGTGTCATATTATAACTAATGTTTTGTACTTTTGTACAAGATTATTTGAAAAATGTTGTTATTTGTTTTAACTTTTAGATGTTTAATGCGTTTATACCTTTTACACAAGCACAAAATTCATATACTCGAATCACCACCTATACAACCATTAGACCGAAAAACAGTGGGCGTCAAACAAAACTACACTCTAGACAATGTCATTACGTTGCCATCAGGGAGAACTATTCGTAAATTACACAATGGTAATTAGTATTTTGTCTTTTGCTATGGCCTCACTTCAAAGAATAGAACTATTTTGTTTTACTTTTTTTCAATTTGCACAGATGGCTTATTATTATAATTTTATTTTTTGTAGCTCCTCCAATAAATCGACGTACATGGGAAGCTCCACAAAGAGCAAGCACACTTAACCATCACGATAACATTTTAAGCGATAGACACATTGTTGCGGAGGTATTGTGACATATTGTGATTATTCTCAGATTTAAAAAAAACACTTAATACTACATTTTAGTTGATTAAAATTATTTGCTTTCACAAAATGACATATTAACATGATTTATACTTGTTGTTTTAGACAATGTACATAATGAAACCAATTGTTCACTTGGGTTGTATGTGTGTGTTTGGAGAGAAGTCGTGGAAACCTTGGTTTATCTCCATAACAATCGAATACATTAGGTAAGACTCGTCAATATTGAAGAAATACTTGCTAACAAAATGTTTCTAGTTCTTGAGATCGATCATTCTTATCTAGTTTCTTTTTAAATGTTTCAGTTTGCAAAGATTGAAGTCTTCTGAGAATCTCACGCCTCAACAACGTTTGGTGTTATCAAAACGAGCGCTTAATATGATCCTGTACTTATTGAGGTCTCCTTTCTTTGAAACCTATTCAGAAAAACATGTCCGGGCATTTTTATTTTGGTTTGTCAATTCTGTGCCATTGGTTGGCCCTCTCGTGCGTCCTTTCTTAGAATACATGCAACAATGGCAAGAAACTTATTTTTACCTTTGGTCAAATTAGTTTGTCGTGTATTGTTAAAAATGGTGTTATTTATTTTTTATACATTTTTTTTTTTTTACTTAACAAATTGTTTATTTGGAATTATGTCAAATTAATATTTTGTTTCTGTTTTTGGTGTAATGAATATTCTACTATGACCAACTTTTATACGCATTCAGCATGTACTCGAAAATTATTTATATTTTTTTAATCATTTATTACAATTCATATCATGTAGTATACATAATACATGCATATGTTTAATACCAGAGTTTATATATAAAAATAAAATATATATTATAAATGTGAGATTGTACAAAAAAAAAAAAAAAAAAAAAAAAAAAAAAAAAAATTGTTAGATTAAAAAAAAAAAAAAAAAAAAAAAAAAAAAGAGTACAATATTGTTGGGTTAGGATGAAACATCAAAAATGGTACTTTTACTAAATATTAGATATAGTAATCTCACCTGGTAACCAGAATGGTGCCACAAAAATACATAAGTAGAAACGTAAGTTTATTGGTTAAACCATGTATATTTTTTTAATTTTTTTATTGGTTAACATATTTAAAATAAATTATGAACCATTTTGCTAGCCTCAGAGTTTCTATCAGTAAACATGGTATTTTTTCAATAATAACTGTTATATAATAAGTTATAGGAATTAGAACTTGTGTACAAACAATAAATGAACTTATCTTTACCATCTCAAAGCCCCTGGATGGATACCCACTAAATTTTGAGTCTAAAACATGGCTTGGGGTTTTCATCCTACAGAAGTGGCCCAATTTCTATTCTGAAAACATATTTTGATTCACCACTATAAATTCTCTGGGAAATGAACATTTTTTTTCTTTTATTATTTTTCGTTCATAACCCGGCATGTCATCGGGTATCCAGGGAGTGGCTTTAAGAGATGTATTTGTTGTGTTTATAAGTTAATTGCAGGTAATAGATTATTATTTATTACCAATCGCCAACAAAAACTTAACTGTAAAAAAAGGCCAATTTTCAGACCCTCTCACCAAAAAGTCAGCCTATCAATAATCAGTAATTTTTACTATAAATCCAAGAGTTTTCTTTCTTTAATCCATAACATTGTTTTAATAATTTTACGTTTTTGAACAATACTGCTTTTTTATTTTCATTGATTAACACTTTGCTAATTTTTGAGTAAGGCATAAAACAAACTTGGCTGCAATTGCAAAGGTTGAAAGGTTATAGAGTGGAGGGGGGGGGTGGAAGGCAGTTGTCCAAAAATTTATAAGCAACCCGGGACCCGATAAACGTGTCGCCAAATGCTACGAAAAAATATTGTACAATAATTAATCCTTTACCAACTTACATTCTTCTATATCGTGTAAAGTGTCTAGGTTTGGATCACGGACATATACATGTATGTGTCCGTGGTTTGGATGCAATTTATAGGTTTTAGGCTATTAGGTTATATTGGTAGAAATTATTTTTTCAAAGTTGATACTCCTGCAGACCATCGGCTATCTTCATTTTTCGGACAACTGCACCCTACCCAGTGTAGGGTACTGGCCTGTTATTGCTCTGTCACGAGGATGTACAATTTTATCGTCCACTCGTCCAGTTCAAAAATTAAATGCATGATGGTGATGTGGATATAGGTAGGTAGGTTTATGACCTGAGAAATTTCCAATTTTATGTTCCCACATTTTTTTTAATGAAAAACGTTTATCTTTTTCATTTAGGTACTTCTTTAAAAAAAATTGTCTACATGAACCACCAAGTGGCCCATTCTGAAAATAGTTTCTGAATGCACCATTGACAGAAGAAAATTAAAATTTTTAATAAAAAAAAAAAAAAAAAAATATATTGATATTTATTAAATGACTATGTTTCGGGACTTGTTCGCTTCACTCCGCTAACACAATATACACTAGTTTTAAAGTGCAAACCACACGCCGTATCAATACATTTTTAAATGGATAATAACTACGATTTTTTTTGTAAATTATTTGTTTTGATTAATTAATTTATGTATTTTACCTATAATATAGGTAAATTACGTTATATTATATTGATCATTTATACATCATTTTTTTATATTTTAGTGTGCCACTCACAATTGGCAAGACTATACAATTTTACATACCTATGGATATAATAGATCAGTATAGGCTGTGAATATGTTAGTAGGAACTCTGGAAATTTTCTATTTTCTGATTAGTTTTCTTTTTTCCAATATACACCTTTTTCTAAGTTTTATGTGGATACCTATTACCTACACATGATATTTGTGTTTTATAACTGCATAATACACTTACACATTCAACATAATATCACAGAGCTAAGAAAAAAAATGATCTTAAGATATATCATGTAATAATATACATCTAGTCTTATATTTTGATCATATTGCAAAAACCGTTTGTGTTGATAAAAACAATATCCTTGGCAATTAAATGATTGTTTATAAGTTATAACTATACACTTTTAAATTGTTGTTTTTTAAAAATACAATATGTATGAAACAAAACTGATTGAACAGTTTTACAAAATTATTTTTTTACTCATGTTTATAAACATGAAGAGTTGTCAAATGATAAAAAAAACTTGAGTCATCGATACCATCAATCGATATTAATTATTGTTTGGTATAAAGGACTTGAGTCATACTGAATTTCTTTTGACCGTGTCATGATCAAATAAATTTGCCATCAGTCACCTTATGACCTAACATATTATTACCAAACAGAAAACATGTAACAATGTAATACGCGCTGAATATATCAAAAAGATAAACTTTATAAACCCTTTTCCCCTAAGATTTATTGCCAACAATCACTCTATCAGAAGTTTAAGACATTATCACATCAGCTTTTTTTTCTTCATTATTTATTTTCAATATAAATTGTTTGATTTTGATTCTCAACACTTTCAAATTTAACATACACATTCCATAATACATACATAAAAACAGAAATGAATTGATTATCTAAAAATCAACATTAATAAGTAATAATAATATATTATTATATGCTATGTACAAAACAAAACTAAAACAAATATTAAATAGTTAACAGTTTTTTTTTTTACAATCTAATGGCAAAAATTGATTGTGTATAATAATAAGGAGTATTAGTATAAGTTTTATTTTAAAATACAATTAATTATTAATAATACATTACTAAAAAAAAAAAAAATTAACAATAGTATTCTAATCTTGAAGTAACATGTATTGTATATTGTTTTTGTATTTCAATACTATTAGTAAAATAACAAAAAGGAAATAAATAATTTAGTTAAATATTAAATTAATAATTAGCTACCTTTTTTTTTTTTTTAACTAGGTACATGTTTTATGGTCCAATAGTAAGAGTATAAAATTAAAAATATAACAACTATTTAATATTGTTCTTTATGCATTGCAAGTTTCAAATTTTTTGCTTTGAAATATTTAAGAGAATTATCATTTCATACTTGATCTATAAAATTGTGATAAGGGACATATTTTATACACTCAATACTCGCCATTACGGACAAATAATATTAATAATTACTAGTAATTTAAATAAAGAACAGACTGTTTGAGTAATATTAATTTACTTTATATTTACCAACACATTTATTCAAACTATTTGATACAAATGGATAAAGCCAATATATAAATAAAAACGATTTAAGTAATAAAAAAAATGTTCAATGAAAAAAATAAAATCTGTTGCTATCTTTAAATTGATCCTTTGATATGATTAAAAAAAAAAATAAATTATAAATGGATTATTTTCCCCATTAAATAAATACAAATTAACAAAAAATTTCAATACAAAATAACCAATATTTCAAAATTATTAATTTCATCACATTGCTTTTGGTAGAAAAACAAATACATTGTGGTCCAAATAAGTCATTGTTGTTTTATGATACAGTTTCAACATAATTGGCTGGGTATAGTCCGACTCGTCCCTCTTTGCGTCCTTTACACCAGCCTTGTTCATCTTCATCTTCTAATTTTTCAAATAAATCTCCTACAAAAAAAAAAAAAAAAAAAAACATTTTTTTATTTTTAATTCATAGTCGATATTGTTTTAATCTGACTAAATCAAATAATGTTTGTAGTTTATTGTACAATATATTTTGAATGAGTTTCAAATTTCAATAAGCACAATCACGAGTTTTTAACATAAATGTTGTGAAATATAGTCTGTGAGAAAAAATTTACTCAAATGAAAAAAATGGTACAATTTGCACAACTAAAAAGAGACAATTAAGACTTATATTATGTATACAACAGCTGTTTTGATTTAACTTGATATTGTTTATACTTCTACAATTGAAGTAACAATTAAAAAATAGCAACTTATTTATAATATTGGATTTAAACTAGTTATACATGTTGAATAGTAAATACTAATATTAAATTTTATTTCTAAGGTAAAAAAAATACTTAGTTTCAAATATTAACTTTCCTAAGACATGAAATAAATATAACAGTACAATATTCAGGCTTTTGATTGAAAAAATATAATAAAAGAGTGAAAAAAATGACTGAATAAATTTTTAAGTATCTAATTTCATTATAAAAAGTGATTAAAAAAATAATAAATACATAAACATATTTTTTTAGCAAACAATTCTAACCCAAATTTTTTAACCCAACCAAAAAAGTACAAATATTTATAATAGAAATAAATTTTAACAGAATTGAAATAACTATTAACAAGCTATTCATTTATTTTATAGAAACAAAAATTAACCGCAACACAATTCTCACTTAGAAAAAACTTTTAGATTCTGAGCACAAAGAAGTTTTATTTTTTTTCTGTTGTTCTGAGTTGTCCAATTGTTAATTAATTTCATACTTTGAACAAAGTTTAGAGAGTGAACCTAGATGATACCTTGATTTAAATTCTTTTTTGAGTTATAATATACAATTTTTTTAAAATACTTGAAATCATCTAGTCTGTGATAAATTTTTTGGTTAGAAAGAAGGCTCTGAATAAAAACACAAAAAAGTAAAATATTTTGAGCCAGCAAAACAACAACAAATCAATCAAATGATTTGATATTTTGACATGTTGATAGGATAGGTAAATCTAACATACAAACATTATTGAAATTAATTCCTTGACATTTTCACACATTAGTAAAATAAATGTATTAAAAACCTCATTTGAGCAAAATGTAAAGTTTCAAAGTTTAGAAAAGCTTGTTGAGTATTTTACTCACTAATCTTGCTTGAAATTGTAATCCTCATAGACAATCCATTGCTTACAGATTATAGATACATTGCTAACAGATATATTTAACTACTAGTACCAAACCAGCAATGCACCCAAAGTGAAGTTGTTACTCTAACAAGTTTTCCACCAGACCTAGAACTACTCCTTTTTTTTTCACTCTATAGTTCCATGGTAACTTACAATTATCAATGTGCTTTTCCATATAAAATTATTTCCATGATTTACATTTATAAATATAATTATATAATCATCAATGATACCATTGATTCATCATTGATAGCAAAAGTATTGAACATTTTATTCTAGTCCCTTTTTAAATTTAAATTTTCAATGTAAATTTCACGGTCTAGGAGGAGGTGATTTTTCCCCCTCAAATACACCCTTAATTTAAGGACTCACAAAATGTAATGCGAAAAATGAATATATTCTTAGGATTACCTTGTTTGAAACTAAGCTCATCTGCTTCAGCACCTTCATAATCATAAAGTGCTTTTACAGGTACACCGGGTTCGCCATTGTCCACAAGCGCACCATCGGGACCAACTCCTTCTTCTTCATCCCATTCTTCCTCCTCAAACGGGTTTGAGTCCGGTGTTTGGCTATTTGACCCTCCATTGCTATTACATAAATGATAAATACATACACTTATAATATTAAAAAAAATAAAAATAGAAACATTGATATCATAAATTATTAAGGTTGCCAATTGAATAAAAAACTAAAAAAAAAAAAATTAAAAGGATTTTCTAAATACAAAGGAGTTATGGGACACGTGTAACCGATCTTACCGATTAACATAGGTATATAAGGTCCGGTGCACGGCCCCTTCATTAGGAATCTAAATGCCATGACGTTTAGGTGTCATTTATCAAAAAAGAAAGAAAAATTGTTTTTCTTAATCAAAATACATTTGATATTTTAATCACTTACGTTATTGGATGAGTTTTATTTCCATTAGATTTTTCCGTCTGAGGCTTAGGATCATCAGTGCTGTCGTTAGATTGTGATAATGCAACAGTTTGTTTTTTACTATTTATCTTAGGATTAGTTGCATGTAAATCCTAAAAGAGATAAATAAATTTAAGTCTTTAAGTTGTACACATGATGTAATAATGTTTTTAGGGTAATGATAATATTTAAGTTAATATTGTGATACATAAAATGCTTTAGTTACACAATAAATGCAAATAAAACTTATTGAACACATTTTTAAAAATTATTTAAATTACATACTATTAACCATACACTAAAGACACTCTTTCTAATATCTAACAAACGTAAAATAAATGCAAACTAACATTTACATGCAAATCTTCGCCAACTGATCGTTGATTAATCAATGTTATTGTTCCAGCGGGTATAGATTCTTTAAGTTTTCCTTTGGATATATCTCGAAACTCTTCTATATAATCCTATAGAAGAATAACACGACAACACACATGCATAAAAATTAGATTATTGACATAGCTAGATAATTATTACAATATTACTAGATATTAACCAGGCAAAAATCCAAAAACCAGAGGCATCATTTAAATGAAGTATTGCAAATGACTACAGTTATCATAATAACAATGATAATAATAAAAAAAACAAACAATACATTTTTTTGTAACCGTACATACCTCAAACAATGGCCAATTCATAGCCATGTTAACACCATGATTATTTGACCACCATCGTAAATCTTTTTCGTGATCGGCATTGTTAATAGTGTGATAAAATTCTTCATAAATTTGAGGTAAACTATTAAATACATCAATTAATTTATTAATCAATACATTTATTTTGAAATATAGTAAGTTTAAAAAGCTAATATATTACACAGGGTCTTGAGAAATGTTCAGGCACTTGTGTATTGTGAACAGAGTATCTTTAAAAAATTGTAACCGCCTAGCCTCAGTTTCTTGGCATCGATCAAAAACCACTGTCATATCCTCCATATATTTTGGATTGTAAGCATTTAATTCTTGTAAAGCCATTTCATACTTTTCCTTGGCTTTTTGCACTTCTTCTTTGGATCTAGCCACCCGATCTTGCATTTTCTTAACCTAAATAACAATAAACTTATGTTAATTTGTTTTTTAACTTGTGATGTGAATTAAATTTTTACTTGATCCATGGATAAGGAACTATCAGCAGATGCATTTCGTTCTTGATTTGATGCAGATTTTTCGGCTTTACATGCAATATGGTACTCATTTTTTGTTTTGTTAACCTTTGACAATAATTTGCACCAAGGTTTTTGAGCTTTTTTAAACGATTCTTCCATTTCTTTTCGTTCTTTTATGGCTAACACAGTCTAAACAAACAAAACAATAAATGTTACAATATTTACAAGTTCTTACCACATTAAGGTGATTTTTTTTACTGACGCACTTAAGTAAAACTAAATTACAAAAAGTATTTTAAAAAACTCACAAAATATTTAAAATATTATTTATTAACATAAGTTTAACCTCAGAAGCAATTTAAATTTGAACTTAAAAAAATAGCATGGAAAAAACACAATCAAAGAGAAAACTATGAAATTCAACTATACAGTTAAAAAAAAAAATGTTGCACATTTAATAATTTACATAAAACATTGTTTGTATTCCACATGTTTTAAAATGGCAAACCAAATTGTAGTCTTTGGTTTTGGATGGAAAAACAACATTTCAACCAGTTAATAGCAAACCCATTATATTGTAAAATGTAAGCAACTGGATTAAACTTAAAATATTAAAAACTTCATTGAAAAGTCAAAATAGTTAAAAAATAAATTAACAAGTTTGAAGTATTCAATACATTCAATTTTAAAAAATTGGGTAATTTTTTTAACTTGAAATAGTTGGAAGTTTGACCTTTATCATTTTAAAATTTAGAATCATAATCTAATAATAATTAGGTAAGAATCGGATGATAATTAAATAAACCTTATCAATAGTGTCCAAATTTGAGATTTTCAATTGATTTTATAGACATATCATACTGAACACAAAGGCAACGAATTATAAAAATATTAAATTGTTGAGACTTTTATAAAAAATATAATATTTAATATAACTATTTAAGAGTTACCACCTTTATTTTTTTCTTAAATTGGTATTAATAGGGCACAATGGACACTTGAAAGTTGGCAAAAATGACTATATCTTTAGATTATTATTCCAATTTAAGCTCTGCCCAAGTAATCTAAATGGGCCACACTTAAACTTAAGGATACAATATAGATGCAGATAGTGATGTAAAATACCCAGGTATCTATTTTCAAGGGTAAATACCCAGGGTAGATACCCGGGTAAATACCCAAATTGGGTATTTACCTGGGTATCTATTTTTCCGTGAAATCTATTCATATAAAATATCAGTATTAGTGTATAGTATAACATTACTATAGATAGATATACAGATATAAATTTTAAAAAAAATTAGAAGCATTTGAACTTTTTTATAACATTTTAATTTTATAAAAACTACAAGATGTAATAATTAGAATTCGAAAAAAAATGTCATACTACATAGTACTTTTTTCACATATTAAATTTTCAATAACAGTACTTTTTTAATAATAATCTATTTGCTGATTATTTGAAAACAATAATTTTTACTAAATATAAAAAGTCATGAAGTTTATTTTTAGAAATAAAGAGTTTAAAATGGTAATAAAAATTAAGATAAATTGCAGGAGTAGTTGTGATACAATTTCAAAAGGCTTGAAAGTTTGCACAGGGGTATTTACATGAACAATCGACAACTCTTGAAAAATTCTGAAATAACACCAAGGACCCAAGAAAATAAACAGTTTTCAATTTAAAATGTTTATAATTTCTGAAAATAACATAAATAATAATTTTTAGGTTATGGTTTAAAACATTAATCTGAAACGTCAGATTCAGACATTGATTCAGATTCTGAGCTTGAACTTTCAGTTGAACTGCACAAATTTTCTTCACCAGTAAATGATTCTACGTTTTCCTGTTCTTCACACATCATGTCTAGTTTTTGTTTCTTTGCTTTCCCTTCATCACCATGTAGAAGCTTCCAATTATAGGACAGATATGTGAGCTTAGCAGCTCTTTTGGTTGTTAAGCGATTTCTTTTCTTGCTGTGAATCCAACTGAAAGAACTGAATGTCCTTTCGGTTGCAGCAGATGTAACTGGTGCACTTAAAATACGCAAGGCCACTTCAACTATATTATTTGTGCCGCGTAAGCTTTTCCACCATAATAGAGGACTCATAGCCTCTAAACCTTCCCAAAGTATTTTTTTTTACAGTACACTACTATGTGTTTCTCCATTTTATTCACATTAGCATGTTTGTACTCAAGATTACAGTATTTACACTGTATACTTTTATCCTTCTTAACATTAAAAAAGTTCCAAGCAGTTCCTTTTTTTCTTCCCATCTTTGATTTTTTCACTTTACAGCATAATCAGCAAAAATAAATCGAATAACTAACTTTTCATTATATCAAAATCAGAACTGATTTGTTGTTCACCATTATGAGAAAATTAAAAACAAAAATAGAACCTAAATGATTTCTAAAACAAAAAGCTTTTCAAGCGCCATCTATGAGACACAAACAGAGTTAATTTTTTGTATGATCAAAATACTTTTCCTATCATTCTTTTTTAATTTTAGAATATTTTATTTTGAATCCAGATGAGTTTCTTTTATAAGGTTTTGTTCAAAATTTTAAATTTAAAACATTGTAAATTATGTATGAGATACAAAAAATATAAATTTTATATATTTCAGTTTCAGATAAAAATTTGCCCCCAATTTATCTTTCATTAATACAAAATTTTCAAAATACCCAGTTTTTGGGTATTTACCCAGGCCTCGGGTAAATACCCGGGTAAATACCCAAAAAATATTTACCTACCCACTGGGTATTTACCCACCCCACATCACTAGATGCAGACAATGAAATAAAAAGCAAAAACTACTAAAATCACTTAAAAATGTAAGTTAAAATATTTATCTTAAAGTTAGGTTTAATCAATAAATTGAAAATAAGATAAGTTTATACGCAGCTACTAATTCACAAAAGTTATTTTTAAAATTTTAAATTCAATAATATGTTGACACAGACAAATAACTTAAAAGAAATTGCGATATTTTAAAACTTCTAGAAATTTCACAAACCTTATGATAATTGTCTTTTTGCCACGTCTTTACTTGTTGCATAATATTGTTACACAAGTCATCTTTCACTCGTATGTGCAAATCGCACAGCCGATCAGCTTCAACTAAAACGCCCTTCCATGCAGCTTCTGTTGTCCCGTACTCAGGACCCTTTTCAATGATTTCGCTCCATTTTTTGGACCATCCTTTTAAACTTTTGGCGTATGCTTTTTCAATGTCCGACCTTTCTTGAATGAGCGTAATGAGATCATTACACAGCCGGTAGCCATCTTCAATGCGTTTTGTAGTGCGTTTATGATTGCCAGGTTCCCAAAACGAATCGCTGCTAGCTATCAGCATGTTGTCGTCACTGTGATGCGACATATTTTTACTCTTATTTACCTAAACCTAAAATCAATAGCATTGTTTAATTAACGCGTTATCTGAAAAACATATAATGATAACAATTGAAGTATCCACTTCAATTTAGTGAGTCATATTTCATTATTTATGATACTGGCTATGCAAATTTCATGATTTTGAATGTAAAACTTTTCTAACAGGAATACTTTATAAATTTTGTTATATATTCAAAGTAAAAGTAGGTATTAATAAATTTATCTTTGAATTGTTTTATTGTTCTTTGCAAACGCTTATACAAACACATAAGCAGCGCCAAATGTTAGCACTTATTTTTGTCCACCCTCGGTTTCTACTTAACTAAAACAACAGTATTTATTTTAAAATCAATGTAACATAATATTAATACATTAAATTCATTTGTGTGAGTTTAAAATGTTTTTAAATGACACATTGTGGCAATTGAATTATTAATATGCACCGTTCTCTGCTCAAAACCCGACGCACAAATATATATGAAATCGCGAATAATTACTGTATTACGCTTGGCCGGAAGACGGAACTGTGATAGGTACTGAGTATTGCGGAAGACGGAATTTGAACGATTTGAGAATATTAAAACGAATTACAATATTTACAAGTAATAAGACGTAATAATTTATACCAAGTATAATATACTACTTATACTAGAAAATTCATATTTACGATACACAATAAAATTGCATCAGATTCTATTTAAACTCTTTGGTTTTTAATTAAAACCTCGATAAAAACGAATAAGAGTAAAACAATTTTTTCTAGAAATTAACTTGCATCACAACACAAAACATACTTTTATAATCAATTTAAATTTTAAATAGTAGGGAGTATATAACTGTTTTAAAACGCGTTTTAAAAGTTTTATAATATATCATGGTTAAAAAAAAAAAAAAAAAAAAAACAAAACTATTTTGATCGAGCTAAGTGAGTTAGCAAATACTTAAAAATTGAATAATTCTGTAAATCTGTGTATTTTCATAAAGATTTTCAAAATTATTTATAGTTAGTAAAATGTTTGGAAGATCTTGAAAAACAAGAGGAGAAAATTCTAAGTCGGGTGAGAAGCTCATTGGAGTATTTGGTTACAAACTTTTGGAAGAATTATTACCTACAAAAGGAACAAAATAATAATTCGATAAGGGTGAAAAAATTTCTACCTACCTTATTATCAAAATTTTTAATAGCATACAGAAAAATTTTAAAACATGTGAAAAACAAATTTATCTCTTTGCTTACACTATAAGAATTACCTATGTGCCAAATCTCACGTTTCTACCTACCCGGGACGTGTCTTGTATAGATTTTTGTCATTTTGATGATAAAAAAGTGACTCGGTAACAAAAATGAAAATTTTGAAACTCTACCCTTTTTAAATAGCTTAATATCTAATTATGTCAAGAAATACGTTTACACATAAATCAAAATGTAATTTTTAATTTCTAATGAACAAACCAAACATCTAGGAAATGAAGACAACTTTTTGAACAAGTTTTACTAAAACACACGCAATGTTAGGGAAACAGTTTTATAAAATAATATATATTTTCAAAACAAAATTTCAAAAAAAAAAAAAAAAGACATTTTCATATCAGAGCTTCGAGTTGCAGAAAACATATAAATAGTTTTGGAATTCAGTAACTATATCTTATCAGGCACTAGGCAGGACCTATACATAGCTATATTTACAAGTCATAGTAACAATACCTAAATATTTTCACCCTTCTTTTTACAGTCGGTTAAAAAGTAGAGCAAATCGTGATAAACTAATCATAACGTTGTAAAATAAAATAGATTAAGAAAGTCGTAAAAATATGCAACATGTTTGTTATATTTTATCAATTATGTACCTATATAAAAACATAATAAATCAGTACACAGTCCAACTTATTTGGTAATTCATTTTCTTTTCTCGTTTTAGATTCTGAGCGTCAGCAAGAAATGTATTGTTATTACAATGACCTAACCTAAGCTGCAATGTTGCACTTATGTCGTAGCTGGAAATGCAAAAGTATGAAAACAATAAAAACTTTGCAAAATACTGTTCAATTTGTTACCGTTTTTATTTTTTATTTTCGTAATTTTATTAAAATTTAAGAACTAGCTGGTATCCAAATTCCAAAATATAAATGTATAAAATGTTTGCAATTGATGGGGGGTTTTTTTTTAATACCTTGTATTATGATGAAAAACTAAAATAAAACGTAAATGTAAGCATGGTAATGTGGAATGTTAAAGTTTCATTTTAGTGTAAACATTGATTTCTGTTTAAAATGAGGTTAATAGCCAGTCCTTGTGTTATAATTGGATAAAATGCATAACCGTAAATAGTTAATTATGTATGTATAATGTATATATCTAAATTTCAATGTAAGTAGGCACCTACCTACTACCAACTTATACGAAAATACTCTATAAGCGCATGCGCATAAATATAAGTTGGGGGAAAAAAAATTAAAATTAATTATTTGTTGATAACAGAAACATTTTTATACAAAAAGTACATAGACTTGCGATAAAAATATTATTTCCAAGCATATTTCCCTCTTTAATTTTTACACGTAAAAATCGTAATAAATTCCTTCAAATTATACATAAACTTTTAGTTTATTTTTGTATTTAGCCGGGATAACTCTAGGTAGGTCGCGTGGGTAGTTTGACGGAGTAGCGACTACACTTTGGGTGGGTAACTAGTTTAGAAGTTGTGGTTTAAACGCATTATTTTATACCTGAAAGCAACGATAAATTATTGCCTTCGAAAATACGATTCTGAGCATGCTCAGTTGTCTAGTATACGTCCTGGTAGAAACTAATTTATCAATAAAAACTTTTATCAAATCTGTATCGACTGTATCTTTCCTATTTTAGTATAATGTTAAAGTTTCAGCTTGGTCCGATCTTTATGTATGTATATTATGATCAAAAAAATCTAAATCGATGGGTAAAAAAACACGTTCCCCGTAATTATTCGTCCCCGCTATAAGCAATACACGGCCGCCCAGAATGACGAGTTTAACGACAAAATAACAACGTGAAATCGGCCATACATCAAATTTGTGAGAACCAATTTTCTAAATTTTTTAACCACATATGTAAAACTATCTTGTTTAGGTTGTATTAAAATTTTCGAGACTTAAACATAAAAACTAGAGGTTTTATGGAATAATAACTGTGTAAAATAACAAATTCAAAAATTTCAAAATTTCCTTAAAAATGATCAAAATCGATTGAAATTTCAGCAGTAAACTCATTAAACCGTTCTTAATGACATATAAATTTCAAGTAAAACGGAGCAATTTCAAAAATTTTGATGTTTTCGTTTTTTGCTCATAACTCCAAAAATAATTAAAATTTCAAAAAACGCTTAAAATAATGTACCTTGAATCTTGAATCAATTACCTATCTTTTGAGGTATCATACGTTAAAAGCGGAGCATTTCTTCTACAAGAAAAAGTGACAACAGAAAAAAAACATTATTGTAAAAACAACACATTCTTCGCTAACGATGGGAATCTAAAATAAGAATTAAGAGTTATTGACTTATTGTCATAAAAATTAAAGCATATTCTCATAAATGATACTTATTATGTTCTATACATATAGCAATCAAATTCTAAATATATTTATTACATAGCTAATGTACCTACCTAATATTTTATAGTTTTCACAATTATCGAGCGCTAAGAGAAAAGGAAAAAAATTTGTGTAAATTTTGATAAGACAATTAGAGTCAAAAAATGTAATGACCTATAAAATTAAATAAATAATAATTAAAGATGACTTGTTTTTTTATGTAATACAAATTTAAAAAAAGTAATACTCTCACCTATATAGTTCAAATTAGAAAAAAAATGGAAATAATTGTTGGAAGGTTACCTACAACCTACTGTTACCTACTACTAATACATTTGGGTGATTGGGTGATTTTACACATTACCTAATAAGTTTTTGCGATTGATGACGCTTACATTTTAATTACCTAGAGATAATTACAAAAAATACCTACTGCATGATCTAATCATTATTATTAGATACTAAGGTAAGAATAATTAAATAATACATTTAAGAATTAAACAAAACTAATTTTAATAGTACAAATAATAAACAACAATCAACAGCCCATAATATAATTATAAATTATTATGTACCTATACACAAACCTAAAGTTATTTAAAAAACCCAATTATGTTTGGTAGAATTGTTTTGGTAATAAATACAATGAGGTAATATTAACATATTTAATTAAGTATGGTTTGAATAAAGGTATAAAGCATAATAAAGTATAGGTATTAATATTCTATAAATTTAAGTGAAATTTGTTTCTCTATTAGATAATAATAAATCTAATAAATATTAGATGGCATTAATATCATTTTACTATGATTTTAGGTAGAATATTATCATACCTACATAATTCTCAATGGAATGTTGATTAGCTTGCAGCATATTTGGTCCTTGACCCTCTAGGCCACACCCAGTCTAGTGACTAGGTGTGTGTGAAGAGGCTTCTTCTACCATTATATTATAATATTAGGTATAAAGAAATAAAAATAATATGGATCAATCTATAATGCAAAGTACTTTATTAATACCTAACTATCTAAAAAAAGCTTAAAGAAAGATAACGTGATAACAGTAATAATATATAGTAATATAATTAAGTATATTATATTATATACCTACATATTACAAACTCCACATAGGTTCAGTGGTGTATTTAGGAATGTCTTAAGGAGAGAGATATGAACATTTGTTTAAAATCATGTAATGGTTTTCCAAAATTTTACCTAAGATATACTACATTTAAAACAGAAAAAATTTGCTTTGAGGGGACCTTACCCCCCATACCCCCCATAATTACGCCACTGCATAAGTTAGATACTACTGAGGATATTACACACCATAACTATTAATTCTATGTTTGTATAATCTATTACTTGGCACACTTATTCTGAACAAAGTTTAAAAAATATGTATGAAACTGATAAAACAATTCCTTCTTCCAAATTACAATACGAATAATTATTATCATACCTAAATAATAATAATAATAATAATAATAATAATAATAATAATAATAATAACAAAGCGAGTAATAAAACTAGATTTAATATGCTCAGGTTTTTTTTTTTAGTGTTCAGGAATTGTTAAAGCATGGATTAACACTAAGTCAACAGGGATCCTATTTCATATAACAAGACTTATAAGTCTTCTTTTAACAATTCAGTCTTTGACCCAACAATAGTTCCATAAGCTTGCAACTGTATAGATAGTGATTTGAATGATTTAATTACAATGGAAGCATATGATAAATGCTAATATAGGTACCGAGTATTTGTTACAGTATTTTATTACTATACTACTTAATACTTATAACTGAGCTAATTTGAAATTTAAAAAATATACCTCGAAATATACCTTCATCTGTCATATACATTTAAGTCTTTTATTTGGTTAATACAACTTTTGATTATTATTTAAGATTTAACTTAGAAATATCATGTCTAAGAATATCAGTATTGACATGCCTACTACTTATTCATGAGTCTTATTTAACCACAATAAAAATTTTAATAGTACATTGGTGTACACTACAAAAATGCATAATACAAATTTTTTGGACCACCAAAATTAATAAAAATGTAATTAATGAATATTTAAGTGAATATTATAAATACTTCTTAAATATAAGTATGAAAAATAATAAGCAAACAAATTATGGAGAGAATTGACAATGCATAGAGGGCAATAGCCGCAAACTTGGAAGCAAATTTGATTGGAGAGCTGGTCTTAGATGCCAAAACTCTCACTAGAAGAAGATAAAAAATAATTTTACTTTAACAATTTACTAACTAAAGGAAATTTTTTACAAAGTTTACTGTTGATTAATGATTAAAACTCCATCATTATTTTTACAGAATTGAAAATGTTCAGTTATCTACTCTAACAAAGTAATTTGTTTACTATTAAAATAATGTGTTCCCAGATATTAGTGATTAAAACATCTTAAATAATAACCTGAAAAATTAGATACCTACATTTAAGAAAAATATTTGCAATACCATACACCCATGTGTCTAATACATTTATTGACTACGTATTAAAATTAAAATAAGTAAATAATTGTATGTACCAAAGTAGGTACTTACTATGTATTTATGTATTTATGTATTTTGTAGACATTTGAACAAATTTGAAGAATTTCAGTAAAACCAATTTATATTGTAATATTGTAATTTTTGAATATAATAAATATACCAACATTCTAGACGCAGTGATTGGCCCTAATGAAGACACCGCCAACAAAGATTTAATATATCTAGAAAAATTCAACCTGTTCATACAAATTTAACAAGTTTTTTGATTGTATTTTAATTAAAAAACTAATGGCTATTTGTTGTTGAGGTTTATAAAGACCAATAAAAAAAAAAAAATTACCACGTTAATGATAATTGGATTACAATGTACCTATTAATCAGGAATTACTAGATTAAACTAGATCTAACACATACAGATGGCTTGTCAAAATAAAAAAATCATTGAAAAATAGATACGTTTATAATCTATCCCATAGTTTATTCACTTACACCCCGCTTATATTCCTCACTTATTTTCTTAAATAAAAACCAAGAAAAACTCTAAACAGTTTTTAATCAAATTCAAAATTTCTAAAGTTCTTTAAATATTTAATTTTTTAAGTCATAGAAAAATGTAATTTGGCACCCAATAATTAGTAATTACCCCCAGATATATAGGTACCCCATAGGTACTTTTAGCTATTTGGCCATGTCATCATAATAAATTGTATTAGGTACGTCTATATCACAAGGGTGATTCTTATTAAACAACAATTAGTGTTAACTATTTGATATTATTGTTTATAGAAAAATTCTAAAGAGAGATTTACTATCACTATTTTGTAAACAATTTAGTAGTTCTAATGATATACTGACAAATAGCTACTCAAAAAACACATAAGATTAGAGCATGGCATGAAAATTCCAAGTACCATAAATGAGTACCTACCTAGTGAATTGGTTAAATAATTATTTTGATACATTATGATTGAATAAAAATATAAAAATACATTTTTGAATTTAATTTTAAATGTACTCAAATGCACCTATCATATTATATCAATTTTTAAATTCTGAAACACCCCTAAATCAAGCCCTAAAAACAAACACCCTAGTATTTATAAATAATTTTTTTTACTAAAAAGACAGTTATATAATTCTCAAATGTTGAGTAAAATGTATACACTTATTTATATCTCGACCTACTTTAACATTTAAATTCTAAAAAAAAATTAATAGCAGTTATCATTATTATCACTCTGGGTATCTGGCTTATAATTAAGCACCATGTAAAATCTGTTTATTGGTTATAATTAAAGCTTACCAGTGGGCACTTCTATTAAGTGAAAAAAATATGGACTCCCTGCTATTTTTATGTAGCCAGGTACACCAGACCAATTCTGATAAGTTGATAACCATTACATTTGTCATTTAAAAAATACATTACTCAAAATACAAAATTAATATCTAAGTATAAGGTACTTAATAGTCAGCATAAGTAATTAGGTTTTTTAGCTCGGTATTTGGTCTACCAACTGCAACCTGGACACTTGACTTTTATAAACAACAGGTCTTGCATTTGAAAAAAAAAATGTTTTGCATTTTTATGAATTAAATTTACAACTTTTATATTTATAAACTATTCAAGGTTGTTTATTCCTAGTTAGGTACATAATATTCTATATCTAGGTAGGTACTTGTTTTGTTTTTTGTCAAGAAAAATTTAGCATAATTTCATTTTTTAATTAGGTAAATGATTTTTATATTTTTTTAAGGTTTAGTAATTTGTAATTTTCTGGATGACATTATAGATGATTTTCCATTTTGTTTAGTAATATTTGTTTTATGTTTAACGTTATGGTATTATGGTTTATTCATTGTGGGTTTTATTGACATGTCTTTAGATTTGAGTTTATATTTATATTTTTTGTTACAATTACATATTTCTACCATTTTTTTTTTTTTTGTCAAGCATAACGTTTGCGAGCTCCAATCAACAAGGATACAAAGTTGAATATAAGTTAAATAATTAGTAAGTAAAAAACTATTGATAGGTGAATATTGTTAAGTTGGGTAATGCAAGATAAACAGTCAAGTGAAAAATATACGCGCAGTTAATAGGATGACATTGTTAATATTGAAGATCTGCACACACAAAAAAAATAGACACAGCTCTAAACGAGACATGCCGGATAATTACAGGCTGCTTAAAAAACACACCGGTAAATAAATTATATACCCTTTCTGGTATAGCTCCACCTGAAATTAGACGATCCGTACAAGCCGACTGGGAGCGAACAAAAATGGTGAATGATGCCCAACATATAATGCATGGACAAGAAGGAGGAAACAGATACCGACTAAAATCCAGAAATAGTTTTATGAAGAGAACAAAGTATATTATAAAACATCCCAAAGATAAGAGAGAGTCTGAAGAAACTGAGGACGAAAGAGCATGGATAATACCAATGGAAAACCTCGCACCCGGTCACGAGAATAATTGGACAATATGGAGAAGCCTAAACCGATTGCGAACAAAGGTTGGACGTTGTAAAGCCAACCTGAAAAAATGGGGCTATCTGGAAGACTCATCGGCACTATGCGAATGCGGCCAAGACAAACAATGGACCACTTACTGGAATGCCGTGAATGCCCTATCACCTGCAGCGAAAGGGACCTCATGGTGGCAAACCAGAAGGCAATAGACATGGCCAAGTACTGGTCAAATGTTATTTGACAAACTGTGATAGTGAAAACCAAAATTACCAAAGTTACCAATGAATAGTCTTTTATATTTATATATATGTATTTTGTATTTTATTATTATTACTATTTACATTTTATCTATTATAGCTATATATATATACATTATTCTATCTGTAGCCTAACACGACATAAATAAATTGTTAATATTATTTGTAATGTAATAAATGACCGACCTACTATAGTAGATGATATAGCGTTACAACAACAATTGCTACACAGACAAAAAACACAATAAAGTCTAGATACTGGTTAGGTAGTGTGGCTTTGCACCCAAATCCGTAGCACCAGTAAAAACTTTAACACCATAAACCCCTATAATCTGAATGATTTTTTTACCAAGCACCCTTATTAAACCAAAACACAATTAAAAATTCAATTTAAATATTAACGCACTATGTTAAGTTTTATGTATTTTTAGCGCCAAAATCTACTTGTCTTTGATTTTTTGGTACAAATAACGAAAAACGTAAAAACTTTTTTCCTTTCTTTCTTTTTTTTCATAAAATATTACGGTAACTATGAAACATTACTGCAACATTCAAAATATTAACCATGGTAAGACAGTATAATTTTTAAGGATGAGCATTGGCTCATAATGGTTATGGCACCTAAGTATGAATTTTCGTGCGGTGTACAAACACAAGAAACTTAAATAAATAATTCGGGTGCGAAGCCTTGTTAAATAAACTAATTTATTTATATTTTTTATCATTTTCTAACGATAATTACCTGACACAGGTACGGCGAGTACGATCGTTTGGCGCGCACGTCCAGGACCGAGATCTTGTCCAGCGTGAGCGGTAGGTACGGAAAACTGGCTCCGGTGCGGATTTCCTCGGCAACAGTAACTCCGGGATTGCCAATTATTGACAATAGGTAGTAGTAATAATAATAAAAAACGGTCATAAAAATATTTGACGCTCCGATGCACTCGTCTTTATCAATAGGTTATCAATATTATTATTATTGACATGGCACAGGTGCGGACGACGTGATTACGACAAGCGGATCGTGTATCGCTGGTTGCACGAAAAACAGACCTCACTTCGGGCACGATGCGCTTTGCGGTTGCGTTTCGACCGTTCGGAACATCTTAAGACGCGACTTGCACCACGTCACATGTGTTTAATTCATTTTTAAAACGTACGCTGCTCCCACGGAGACTGCTCAAAAAGACGTGTACGCGTGTAACTGCGGAAAAAATTGTAATTGACGGAGACGACGCGAAGGTTTACATACGTTATGTACTTACAAACAATACAATGAAAAAAAAAAAAGAAAAATGTAATAGTAGGTACCACGGATGAAGGTGAGTAATAACCAATAACAATTAATAACTGATAACTGTTAAAAAAACAAACGTTCGGTGAGAACCAGTACGAAGACCGGTGTGCAATCCGACTGCGATGACGCCGAGCGATGCCGAAACTGAACGAACGGCGGGCGGCGGCGGCAACCGATTGTATATAGTTGCGTGGACTGGAATGGTGTGGGGGGTACGACCGAAGTGGATACGTTTTACGTGCCTTGGGTACGGCGGTATTTTAATTTTTTTTACTCACAGTAGTCGATTGCCCCCGCGCGCCATCTACCGTTTTACACTCTCGTTGTCGCCGGATATTGCGCGCCAAATCGTTGCTCTGCAGCAACACTATATGTACTACACTATATGTTCGATGAGAGAACGCACGGGCCGCCCGACGAAAATTGGTTTGTTCTGCCCATGTTACACCCCCTACCGGCCGATGATTGGTCGGCGGGAACGGTCCACGTCACAAATCGCGCGGATTTGCATTTGATTGGCTCCGCCGTCAGTCTACATGCGCGGATTCCGTGCGTTCTCTCATCGAATAGAGTATAATATACTTATATATTATTCAGGAGCGGCTCCAGAGAGATGTCTGAGGCCTGAGGTGGACATGGGCCATAGTTCACTTTCAATCTTCAGAAAAACGAGAAAGTTTTAAAGAAACAAATGTTTACACTATCATGGCAGTTCAATCCTTTTATTTTTGGGGTATAAAATGAATAATAACAGATTATTATGCGGATAGCTATATAAAAAAAAAAAAAAAATAGTTTTTTTGTTCGCCTAATCTGTGGTTTTTTCTTTGGTCTGTCTGGGGGGTTCAAGCCGCTCACGGAGTCGCCCCTGATATTATTATTATTATAAATCCTTCCGCGTGGAGCCTTTTCAATTTTTCTTCTTTTTGATTTATGGTACCAGTGTAAAACATTTTAAAAGTTTCTGGAACCAATTATTAGGTTCATCTGCCTTGTATGAATAAAAATTGATAACACAGAAATGATTGGTTCCAGTTTCCGAATATGTTTCCTGTTCCAGATAGGGAACCTATTGAAAAGTTTTCTGTTCCGGAACTGATTCTTTTTGTTACGGTTCCAGTCCCTGGTGCGGTGTATACCCAACAACGGCATTTCATTTCAACTTAAAATTTATAGATGTCATTAGGGAAGGTTATATGAGTTTACTGCTGAAATTTCAATAGATTTTGATCATTTTTGAGGGAGTTATGGAACTTTATATTATATTTACTTTATTATTATTATACAATAAAACTTCTAGTTTTTATGTTTAAATCTCAAAACTGTAATACAACCCAGACAAGATAGTTTTATATATGTGGTCAAAAATTTAGAAAATTGGATCAACAGAATTTTGGTTTATTGCCGATTTCACGTTGTTATTTCGCCTTAAAAGTCGTCATTCCGGGCGGCCGTGTATTACTTATATGGGGGAAACAAATAATGACGGGGAACGTATTTTTTACACATCGATTTAGATTTTTTGATCGTAACACCCAAAATAAAGATCAGACCAATCTGAAACTTTTACATAATACTAAATAGGAAAGATATAGATTTGATAAAAGTTTTTATTGTTAAATTAGTTTTTACCAGGACGTATACTAGACAACTGGGCTCGCTCAGAATCGTATTTTCGAAGGCAATGATTTATCGTTGCTTTTAGATATAGAATAATGAGTTTAAACCGCAACTTCTAAACTATTGTCACACCCAAAGCGTAGTCGCTACCTCGTCGAACTACCCCTTAGACTTACAGTGGTCCTGGCTTTTTAATTTTTAGTTTATTTAATAAACAGTCGTTGGTACAAAGTTGTATGTAATGTTGGGTTACTTTGCACCGTTGACGACAACCCATTAGAACAGCATAGATACTTAATCATGATGCAAAGTATACTACTATCAGTGTCATCTTAACTCTCAAAGCCATAAAAATGACGTTGTATTTGAAAAAAAATTTAAAAAAACTAAATTAAGAGAACTAATATGAATGTAAAAATATGTATGAATTTTACCAATTTTTTTAGCACATTTTTTGACATTTTAGATTCTGAGCGTTAGCGAAGAATGTTTTGTTTTTACAATGATGTTTTTTGTATTTATTTTAGATTCTGAGCAAAGTTATTTTTTTTTTTTTTGTTTCTCTGTGAACACTTTTAAGTTTTAAGGGTATACGGAATGCTCTGATTTTTAAGCTAAATACCTCTAATGAAAGGTTATTGCACCCTAATTGTACTCTGAGGGGTCTCAAACTCGAAAATTCGAAATTGAAAACATTACAATAAAAAAAGTAGGTCAAATCTTACCAAAAACGTTAAAAATTACAGCAAACGTGTTTGCTGATTAATATAATCGATTTAGTTTTTTGGCCATAACTTCCAAAATAATGAACGGAATAAGCTGAAACTTTTACACAATATTAAAATAAGTAAGATACAAGTTTTCTCCAAGTTTCAAGTAATTTTGAAAATTTATTAGCTAAGTACAGAAATTTAAAATTTTCAAAAATTTTCATTTTCTTTGTGGTTTTCGTTTGGCAAAAGATTTAAATTTTGACAAAAAGATTTGAAACCTTACTACAAGGTTAAAAACAAGTATATACATATGCTACCAAAAAAATACTTGAAATTTTTATTCTTATTCGTTAAAGTTTTGAAAATGATCAAAAATTGATCATATCTTTGACTTATTTTTAGAAAAAAATTTGTTACCCATACAAATGTGTTATTTAAGAATTTAAATCAAACTCTATTACGTAAAAAAAAATTTTTTGTCTGATAAAAAAAAATTTCAAAAATATCCGCCCAATCTTTAACGCGTACAAAAAAGTGTTGAAAAACGGTGCGATTTAGTTATAAGTTTTAATAAATAAATTATGCACACTATTATGCAATTAATACTAAAGTCATATTAACTCCTCAAATAATGATCCAAATGGTTTGAAATTTCCACATGTTATTTAAATTAATACTCTTTATACGTGGATACGTTTTCCAGAAGTTTTGGACCTTTTTTATTGTTAAATTTGTTTTTAATAGGACGTATACTAGACAACTGAGCTCACTCAAAATCGTATTTTCGAAGGCAATAATTCATCGTTGCATTCAGATATTAAATAATGCGTTTGAACCACAGCTTCTAAACTAGTGGCTCACCCAAAGCGTAGTCGTTACTCCATCAAACTACCCACGCGACTTAGAGTGATCCCGGCTTTTCTTTTGTTTATTTTTGTTACCAAGGGATAATATGAAATAAAATCATGGTATTAATATAAAAAAAAATTAAAACCTTATATATTTTTGTCAGGAACAAAATAGCTTAAAAATTTTTAACGTTCAATAAAAGATTTGCGAGTTAGATAAGTAAAAAAAAAAAAATTGTTTGTTGCAATTTTACCCCGTAAGGTGTAAAGTACGCTATATTTTGCGGTACGCTAAATTATTTATAAATAAGAAATTAAAGGGTAGGTAATCAGCCTTTTTAGGGCAATAAAGGAACAGTTACCCCTTCCACTTTTGTGATAGGTACGTATTATAATCATTTCATTTTTGACAAATAACGTTTTTTAACATGAAGAAAAAATATTTTGCCCCTCACTTGCAAAAAATGTTCCGCAAACGCCACTCCCTCCCTCCCACTTCTCACCATCATTTCAAGTACCGTCTCAATCTCTTATTATATATTAGTACCTGGCAATTGGTCGTAGACGGACGCACGAGGTCATCCAGGGTACCGTTATCACGTTAGCGGCCGGGTCGTTATTTCCTTATCAGGAGACCGAGCGTGCACCGCGGTCTCCGTATCTAACTGTCCCAAGCAGACGTTGTAATGTGTATTATTCTCGTCGCATTCGTCTATTGGGTAGGTATCGTAGTCACGAGGATCCGTTCCGTGCGAAATTTTCTCACCCCGTTCATAATGAGAATATAATGGTAATGTTCGTGTTGTGTAATTTTTTTTTTTTTTCGTTTTAGTTTTCCGATTGCTTGTATTCCACATTGCGATTAATCCAAACGCCGTGGTTTTCTGTCCGAAAAAGGAGATACCTATATCCGCTAACGCTGTAAGTTGATATTTACACCCTTACATACAAAATATTATACAGTATACAACATCATACTCGTATGCAATTAGGTTGCAGGGCATTAACTCGTCAAAGGTAGAAATTAAATTAAACGGTCAAGTTAATGTTAATTAAGGAAATTAACTAGTTATCTTAATTAGTAATTTTTTTTTAAAACTTAACGTGTTAACTTTGAGTTTATCTGTAATAGGTAAATTTTTTTATAAAAACCAAAAAAAAAAAAGTATTACTAAGAAGAAAATTTTAAATTTCAATTACAAAAAACGTTTTTTGAATAGTGGAGGAAATGTCATACTAGGTACACAACCATGTGAATTAAAAATAAGAACTATTATCTTTTTTTTTTTTTTTTTGTTAGTTAATACTTAATGTAACTAAAATTAAAAAAAATAAAATTTTCACTTAACTTTTTGGTTTTTAAATCAACAACTTAACAAGTCAAAAAAGTTGTCAACTTGCACAGACCTGCTCGTATGTATATTGTATACCTGTCCTTCAAATTAAATATCACCGCGTGTTTGCCTAGGTACTCATCACGATTTGTATAATCAAGGGCGTATTTAAGGACATAGGGGGCCATCACAGACCGTGAAAATTATATTATTAATAGATATTATAGGATGTGGCTAGAGTAAAATATTCTATATTCCATACAAATAACAAATACGTATACCCCCCTAAAAAGGGTCCATTGAACAGGGAAGTGAAATCACTTTGTATAGTAAGCAAGTCTTTAAAGAACTATGAATAATTGTACATAATACTATGTATAATTACTGCCTATAATAAAAATCGAGTCGTAAGAATTATGATTTTATTTCAAAATAGTAAAATTAACAGTTAGTTGTATACTACATTTAAGATGGATTATTATAGAAATATATTAATCATAATTGCGAAAAAAAAATTACCTTAACAGTTTTATAAAAATAAATATTTTTTGTATCGCATTAAAGTCTTGTAATAGGTAGTACTATTAAAAAAGGCGAAAATTGATTAAATTTTCAAAATTGTTTACAAACTTAATAGCATGACAAAATTATTTAAAAAATATTGCCAAAGTAACCCAACATCAAATATTAAAAAACCCCGAGTTACCAGTATGATTGATGAAAAGGTCAGAAAATTCCGAAGTTGGTACATCTGGAATATTAATTTCAACAACTCAACAAAATTTCAAATCATTCGACAGTTATTTTGACGATTTAAGTATAGTTATTAGGTATCAAATGTTTAACAGTGCGTAATTTAGCTGTAATTTAGCTCGGCGTTATTCTGCAGTACGTCGGAGTTCAAAACCATAGATTTTTCTTGAACAAAAAAAACAAAAACGCAGTTAAAAAATTTCGTTTTCACTACTGTACCAAATTTTGAAATCTAAAAATTGAAAATTGTATGTTGTAGAAACTTTTTTCTTTAAAAAATACATTTGTTTTTCTTCAAAATTTCGTACAATTTTTCAGTATTTCTATGTTTATGAACAAAAGTTGTTGGAATTGATGTTTGAAATAGATACCTACGTTAAAATTTAGAGTGGTAGATCTGAAAATCAAAAATTTTACTGTAAAAAAAAACTGTCATACGATTTAAAACTTATAGATCACTTTGCTTTATAAATATGTTGAAATATTATGATGAGTTTGTGAAAATTTCAAGTATTTTTGATTAGTGTTTAATGAGTAGTATCATTGATTATCATTTGGTATTATACACTACAACACAATTGGAACGGTAATATTAAATATCTTTTTGAAAATACCAATATAATAATCATTACGCGTTTTGTACCAAAATAACAACATTTTGTCAAACTTTTTATATACGTTTTTAGAAACGTTTTTGAACAAGTTATTGCGGTTTTATGACGGTAAAAGAAAAACATACATCATGAAAAAACCTATATACATTTTTCATTATGCACTCAGATCTAAAATCCATTAAAATATACTAAGTGGCATGTCTAAACATTTTTGATTCATATAGGTCGCACGCAGTATCGTATTTAGGGGGGGGGGGGTGCATTGCACCAGGTCATAGATTAAATATACATTGTAGACGTATGGTATTTTCTCGGATTTCACAAAAATGGTTGCAAAATTACCTACATAATATAAAATAGATCCATCTCAAACTTAGGGTACCTACTATATTTGGAAAGTATGCGGAATTGTAACTCCTTCGTCTCATTATTGTGCCACTTATTTAGTTTTGGAAAACATTTGTGTACAGGTCCTTTTTCAGCAAAAGCTAAACTATAAAGGTTGCCATTCCTAAATTTTGTTCTAGGTTTTATAGCATGCATCTATGATTAGGGGCCCCATCAAATCAGATGCACCCCTGCCCTTAAGTAGATATTAGATATGCCACTGGACGCACGTGTTTGCGAAGACAAGTCCTGTGCAATATCCTGTTCTTAAAACTAATTCCCGACGATATAGTATTGTTCGTTTTCCGTATGGAGGCGCGCGAGTGCCGGTATATTAATATGTATGTTGTGCGCGTGTGTCTAAGAAAATAATCGATACGGTCCTCTAGCGCGTCGGCCATGTTTGTGTTGTTGCGCCCTGCGCCTGACTAACCTTTGGTGACCAACAGCTGAGTTCTCCACTGTTTCTTATAATATACTCTTTAGTATATTTTTATTTTTTTTTTCGTGCTACTACGCGGCCACAACGGTGAAACTAGTATTTATTTTTTCGCACAATTTTATTTGTTTCGAGGTCGGCTTAACCCGAAGCTAAAACGCACACCCTACAGCAGCAGGTGCATTACTCGGGGATATTTTGTGAGTATTTATTGTTTTTGTGAATTTACATAATTGTTTTTGTATGTCCGCCATTGTCGTTGTAATGTACATTTTGTAATGTATATTTAGGTATACGCGTAATAGTATTTATTGCTATTCTTTTTATGATGTATTATCTGATGTGCAGCGCGTAAAGTTTATAGAAAGTGCAGCTCTGCGATTTTTGTGCTGCTATAATAATAACTGTCTTAACACGATGCAGTAGAACCCGAGGTAGAACCTACCTACGTTGGGCCATTTTTTTTTTTTTTAAAAAAAGTTGTATCGGCCGCGTTAATGGGGTGTATAATAGAATTCTGAAGTACCACGAACAAATGACAAATTATAATAATTTATTAATATAAAATTGAAACAGGTCGCTCAGGTTTATTACTCGTTAAATATTCTGTGTATACAAGGCAAGTCCTACAGACGCGTTGAACACTATTAAGTATTGATGCGGACTTTCAAACTTGACAATATATTATTGATTATTATAAAGGGCAATTCACAATTTGTTTTATTCTATAGTTTAAATAATTTACATAAAAGAAACGGATTGGCGAGTATGGTTTTTGTAGACTGTACTGCGACTTTTGAGTAGAGATTCCAAAAAATGTATTGATGAAATTATTTGTTGATAATCAAAATTTAAGACGAATTTAAGTGACCTTTTATTAATCGTTCGAAAAAACATAATATCTATAAATCATTTTGGATGTATCAACAGCATAAAATTCAATAATTAACTAATGTAAGTTATTGACCTATGATTTTCTTTTTTTGATTTTAGGTATATTGAATAGGTTTATTGTTTAATGCGTTTATTGTCGAAATGATCGAATCATTTAAAAACCGTTATCAATTTATAAAGTTGCTCACAATTTATAAAGTTTTCAAAAAACATCAATAATAAAAAACTTAAAAACAATTAAAAACGTTTTTCTTTTCAATGAAACACACATTAAAGTAAAGTGAACACATTTTCACTTTACGCTAACGTTCGTCGAGGCTAATTTTAATACAATTTGAGGTAAAATGAAAACTGTATAATTTCAACGAGTTTGATTTAATTTTAAAAATAATTTATTAGTCTCGTGTAAAGTCATTTTTACTTGTTGTTTAGCTCCACTGATTATTTTTGAGGGTGTGGTGTGTTCTTGGCACAAAAGTTAAGGTTGTGTTTTTTGTAATTTCACGATATCACGCATTTTGATGTGATTTTATTATTGTACTTATGTATGATAATAAAAAAAAATATTTATAGAGTTTCAAATACTCATTATTATTCGAGCAAAAGTTGTAGAAGAGTCGTTTTACATTAATAATAATAAGTATAATTGGTAATGATACCTCTGTGATTAGTTTTTGTAAAAACTAATGTTTTGGAGATAAACATTATATACTAGTAAAAAATTCAAACAAAAAATGTTTAATTTTAATTTTTCATAAAACGGTAGTTTTTAACTTTATACGATATTATAATATCGTATAGGTACAGCTAGGTACGTAAATGTAATTTGAAATAGATTGATGTGATTTGAATACGTCACAATCAATTTTTTATTAATAATTATGATTTTGATTAAAATACTTCATTAAATAGTTAAAACATTTGCGTAAGCAGTAAATAATTTTTATGTTATATAAAATCATGCAATAATATAGAATTTACAGAAAATGTCTATATGTAAATTTAAGTATTTTCCATTAGAACTGTACTGCACAGACTAAAGAGTATGATTTGAAATTATTTTCAAATAGACCTACTCGAACTAGCGTAAAACACAAATTTAATTAATATTGCTTATTATCATTGTTAATATTGTTGTTATCGTTTCCGTTAACTGAATGTTATAATAATTAATTAGGTATGTAAATTACAATACGCTAAAAGCACATGAATTTGCCAAACAGTCAAGTAAAATTTAAATTGGTTTCAATAATGCTGACAAGTCCGTATGAATTTTCAATTTTGAATTTTAAACGTTATGTAATACAGCTGTATTCAGTGTAAATAAAGTGTTGCCACGACTCTCGAGTGTAACCTTTGTGGCGCCAAAAACGTCCGTATAGACTTAATCAATATATTTCCGTCAGTTAATGTAGAAATGGATACGTAATAATGTATACGTATACCAATGTCCCGTTGCATGCTTTTTTTTCAACTATTTTCCGAGTAACCACCATCGTACTGCATATGGTGTCATAATGGGTAGATAATAGATACCAAATGGGGTAGTACTATAAATGGGAATGGGTGGTACTAGGTATATCTACCGAATTTTTATTTCCTATTTTAAATAATTTTTATTATCAATGAACCAATTTTAATTTTGATCGAATAATTATCGTTTTTTGTCAAAAAAGGATTGTTAACGACTAAATATTATATTATAGTAGGTTTATATGGTTTTAAATAAAAGTATTAAGTATAACAAATGTTGTTAGTATTTGTAACATACCGCATGGCTGTAAAATAATCAAATAAAAATCAAACACACAATGTTAATTCAATTAAACACACCTCAGATGCTATGATTATTAAATAATTAATTATTACTTTTTCTTATCAAGTACCTATATACTAAAAAAATTTTTTTTTTTTTCAAGTGTACGTAGTTTGAGATCAGAATTCGAATGGTATGTTGTGTGGTGAAATAATTAGATCACCAAATCGAAGTCCATACGCCACGTTGTTGTCGTCTTTATATCCGATGATGACTGCTGCGGTCGTCGAAGACGACAATCTTCTAGGTAATTTAATTACTATAGTTAATTTAAAAAAAAGCTATTCTAACGTTGTTTGTGAAAACTATTTCTTTAAAATATTTTATTATTTAGTGATATTCAAGTACATTCTAAACAGTTAACTGTAGTATTTACCATAAAATCAACATGGAATGCGTTCCTTGTAGGTATATATGTATGGTTATAAGCTCCAACACCGAATATGCTCTATATGAGCGAAAAAAATGCACAGAACGCGTATTGGACGTATAAATAATATTATCTAATACTAAATTTTGCTCTTTTTTACATTTTGGTCGTTAAAATCCATCCAGCACGCGTTTCGCCAAAATTTGGAATTATAATTGATATATTTTGGCGAGATAGGCCGTTTCGTGCATTTTTAAAAACGTTGGGAGTTTCGAGATTATGGTTACCACAAGACTCGGGAACTATATAATATAATATCTTATCCGTCCGTATGTTAAATATTTATATGGATATCATGAGTTATTATATTAAAAAAAAAAAAAAAATAATAATTATAATAAAACATTAATTTTAGACACATACGTTTATATTTACGTACCTGCGTGTTTTTAGAAAACGGTCGTCTCAGCTACGAAAATCCAAACTACCATCTTGCCGTTACGGGCCACTTGGCTCTTGATGACGCGCTGAACTCGAACCTAACCTCGTCCACCGGCTCTCCGGCCGAATACCAATTAAACGACGATCGCATACTGTACTCGGAGCTTTTGTGCAGAGAAATCGATACGGTGTGCAACATCAATACAGAAAACATAAACAGAAAACGTTACAAGTCACTAGATATGGGATCAATGGGCGTGGACGTTTTGGGACAAACCGGAAAAACTTGGTACATACTTACACGTCTATGGTCTATAATGACATGATATTATTCATTATGAAATTGTTTTACCATTGACTGACTACTGCAAGTCCCTATTTTTGTGTGTTTTAGCACACACTTTGTGTAATAGAAAAATGCATAAATTATATTATATTCGTAATATATGCAATAGCAAATTCACTCGTTACATGTTTTATGTTTGTTGATATTTTAAAATGTAATAGTATAGGTTTATTTTTTATGTTTTTTTTTTTTAATATCAAATTTCTACATTCACCATATTAGTTTAGTACTTTATAATAGTACTCTTATTTGTATTAATTATTTAAAAAAAAAAAAAAAATGTTCTAATGATTAAATATAATACACAGGTAGGGTAACTGAAAAAATCGAACCAGTCTAGTTCTATTATCTTGGAAGACAAAACTAATGAATATTTGGTTTTGATTTAACTTTCTATTAACCTTTATTACATTATATATATATATATATATATATATATATATATATAGGTTAGGTGTATACATAACCTAACCTAACCTTTCAGAAATCGTACCTACTGACTTAAAAATTGGAGTATTAAACGCTAAAAAGTACGCTAAATCGCTAAAAAGTGTTAACAGAAAAAAAAAATTTTAAAACAATTCATTCTTACGTTCAGAACCTAAAAAAAATATTTTTACAGTACAGACAGGTAACCGATTTTGTTCGTTTGAAGAAGTAAGCGGTCTGCGGTTCTGTTCAATAACCGGATAATGTTTAATCGTGAAACACAATTTTTGGTTAATGGTTAAAGAAACTATTTGTTTGAGAACTAAAATTCGTACATGTTATTATTTATTTCAGGAATACAAAATTAAACTGCAACGCGACAAGAGAAAATATACAAAACATCACAATCCAACATGATTACACAAACGTTACCAGCCAAAATCACCATAATATACAAATATCATATCTTAAACCGGATTTAATCGAAGAATCGGAACAGACCAAGCGCAAAGGAGGAAAGTAAGTTGCTTTTAAATAACCTAGGTAGGTATGGAACTTTTAAAATTTAAATCGTTTAAATATATTTTGATTGTTTGTTCTTAGTATAAACGAAAAACGTACCCCTCCTAATACTCTTTCTTTAATCAAACAAGAGGACAATATCAACAAAGATGTGAAACACGTACAAGGCGATTTAAATAATGATTTATACGCGATACCGATTAAAAATAATTCGCATGAATGCACCGATGAATTGCCGCCTGGATGGGAAAAACACGAAGGTACGCTTTAAGTTGTTCATAAACTAATTAATAGTGTTGATATATTTCTTTTTTAAATACTTTCGAGAGAATTTTCATACTTGAATTTTAGACAATGATGGTCCATATTATTGGCACATTAAAAGTGGAACAATTCAAAGGGAACCGCCAGAATACAGTGGCAAAAATGAACCGAAAACACCGCTTGTCAAAGATGCCGAATCGGTATTTATAACGTCAATTGTTTAAATGTTCAAGAACAATATACACGCATCGCATTATACACAATATTATTTACTCTACCTACTTATAGTTTTACGCGATATTATTTATCAATTATTTTATTTATCCCACAAGAACTCCGTTAACAACATCGCTAAATTAAAAAAAAAAAAAGTCACTTACCGACTCGATTGTTTTTCGTTGTGATGTCAAAAAAGGGACAAAATAGAGGGTGGGAGTAATTTCATATATTCATCAGTATTAAAAACTTAGATGTAAAATATTAATAATTATTTGTGTTGAATGGAGCGTGCAGATTTTTGAAAATTTTAACATAGCTTGACGGTTTGTATTATAAGAAATGATATAAAATATACGGTGCAGTAAATAGACTTTCAGATAAATCTACCAATATATATCTACCGCGTGTCGTTTAAGGTGCTGAATAGTTTTCAAAATACCGGAGGCCTTATAAGTTCGGTGACAAGGAGTACGACCAGTTCGGCGCTGGAAAATCTGTGCTATCAAAAAAATCGCAAGGAAGAAACAGCCTACAAGTATGTAAAACAATACGATAAATATGTACTTATTATATTCGAGATGTATCCGCATAGGTACAGATGCAGTGGCGTCATTTCAGTATTTTCTAGCCTGGGAAAAACTTTCAATTTTGCCAACTCATATGTCAGTGTTTAAGACATTGCTACGTTATTGCAGACTTAAAAAGTAAAATCTTTATACCGACTCTCAATAAGCCTGAATTCTAAACTGAGGCATGTATGTATGAGTTGCCACCCCATCCCAAACGACGCCACTGCATAGCTGTATAAGTGTGTTATTTTAATCGAGGAATCGTATCTTGCGTGTGTGTATGCTTTAGGCGGAGAAGTTATCCGGCTCGAATTGAGAACGAAAACAAAGGTATACGGTTCGCTGTGCGTTCCTTGGGGTGGGTGGAAATTTGTGAAGACGATCTAACACCGGAAAGAAGCAGCAAAGCTGTGAACAAGTGTATCGTTGATCTGTCGTTGGGACGTAACGACTTTATCGACAATGTGGGACGGTGGGGAGACGTAAGCGTATATACGGTTTACACTATCGTTTCCAGGGCTTGATTCGGAGAAACAGTACCTAGTTGGAGGACGCAACTAAATAAAAAACATATTTTGAACTGTGCCTATACTAGACCAATAAGGGTATCAAATTAGAAGGGGTAAATACGCTAAAATATTTTTTTTTAAAGGAGGACTCCGCTTCCAAATCAAGCACTGATTGTTTCTCGATTTAATTTGCTAAATTGAATATTTGAATTTCATTCGATGTAATATATTTCAGGGAAAAGATCTTTTCATGGATTTGGATGAAGGTGCGTTAAAATTGATAGACCCGGAAAATCTTACCGTGTTGAACACGCAACCTATACACACGATTCGAGTATGGGGAGTTGGACGTGACAATGGCAGGTTTGTTTACAAATACCTATACATAATATTATTATTATTATATTATTCGTATTTATATTCTGTTTTCTTATTATTGCTTCATTATAAATTATGATGATCCGGTGCTAATCTATTTTATGTATTTTTTTTTTTTTACAATGCTTAAACAACAGGGAAAGGTAATGTTTACAACAGTATTTGTAATAATTTATATATAGCTACTGGTTTGTACTCCGTTCCAAAAGAGAATACACCAGTTGGCGACCAGTTTTCATCCTTTAGTCATTCGTCCTTTACGCTACCGCAAAGCCACGCCGGCAATGGGTGCGTGGTGCGAGACATTACGATATTGTTTAGTCACAGTGGCGTTCTGACAATCGCTTGGTGATGGCAGTGGCACGTATGCCAAAAAATGGAGTATTCTCTTTAGGAACTGAGTGTAGGTATTTTTATAGATAGGGGCGCCCTTAAGAAATTAGTTCAATGCGGGTGCAAAATTATTGATGCTTAATGTACGTTTATATTTAATTTCTCGGTTATTTGAAATATCATAATAAAAGTTTTTAAATTTATTTGCAGGTGTCTACCTACCTATTTTTGTACCTAAAAAGTTAATAAATCAGTTTTCACATGCAGCCTGTTTAGTATTTTTCGCCACCTTGTATAGGTAAATATAATCAACTCGCAAATTATTTTATTGATTGCATGCTACAAAATCAAATTTTTCTGATATAATATAGACAACACGATACGACTATAATTACCTACCCAATCACGTCCCAACTATTTTAACATCATTCATTTTGAAGAAAATGTATTTTGTTAAAGTTTGCATACATACTTATAATGAAATAATAAATTATTAAAAATGTTAGGTATTACACTTATATTGAATAAAATAATATTGAATAAAAAATGTTTTATAATTTAGTATCTATTTAAAATAGTTTAGGATAGGTTAGGTCAAAATACGGTTATTTTAAAACATTAAGAATCACTATTTTAGAATAATTATTAGAAATTATAATCAATCAAACAAATCTGTGGCGGGCGCCCCTTTATATGTTTGTAGTACACACTTCAGTTTTATTTAAAAAATATTCAAATGTACGTTCTATAATTTTAACCAATCATGGTTTGTTAGAGATTTTGCTTACGTAGCTCGTGATCGGATCACCCGCCGACATATGTGCCACGTGTTCCGGTGCGACATGCCAGCTCGTACAATCGCTAACACACTTAGAGACATTTGTAAAAAAATCATGATCGAACGCAGTCTCCAACAGAACGTTTCGAGATCCACAGACATAAGTACCTACTACATCACACTATACTATTATGCTTGTTATTATTTTAATTCAAATACTTGTACTAAATATCTAAAACGCCTTGATGTTTTAGACACAGCCGCAAAAATGTATCAACCGGTTAGACCCACGAATCTTCCACTGGAGTATCGCAAACGTAGGGGTTATCGGAGCAGTTATTCGGCTAGTAATACTTTGGGCAAGTGCAGCTATGTCTTTACCTAGTTGTGTATAGTTAGCTCTTAATTAATTGTTAACTGGTTGATTATTTTTGGATTTGATTTTGTTTTTTTTTTAGCTCAACCGCTTCCAACGCCAATGGAGGAGCCACGAAAAGTCATCCAAGCCACCTACTTGGGCTCCATTGAAGTGCCTAAAGCGTCCGGAATGGATATACTCAACGACGCCATTTTGGTTTTGAAGAATTCGCCCACTTCAGTGCCACAGACAGTCACAGTATCTGTAGCACCTTCAATGATAACCATTCAGCAAGATACTGTAAGTTTAAATGTACTATGTCAAAGAAGTATTTGACTGTAAACGCAAGTGTGTCAATTTGCAGGATGAAGGAGATCAAATAGTGGAATGCCGAGTGAGGTACTTATCGTTTTTGGGAATAGGTAAAAACATCAAGCAGTGTGCTTTCATAATGCACACAACCCAAGATCTTTTCATCGCTCACGTGTTTGAATGTGAACCATCTGCTGGAACACTGTGCAAAACTATTGAAGCCGCATGCAAAGTATAATAAAATTGTCCAATATTTTTACTTAGAATTTTAATTTCATTTTTCTTTTTTGCAGTTAAGATACCAAAAATGTTTAGACGCACATCCCCAAGGTTTGAATCCAATGTCGTCTTTGTTGGGCCACAACATGAATGGTAACGGAATAACATCACGGAAAGGTATCAGTTCTACGTTAAAGTCTTTAGTAGGCACCATTACTGGCCGTAAAATGAAATTGACCCAATCCTGAGATGAAGTTTTCACGCTACAGGTTCAAAATAACTTTATTATTAATGACATAATATACGTATCATACACGAAACTTGCGTGATTTTGTTTTTAATTTAGGAAGATCTAACAAATCCTGGAGTGCGTGAAGTGATACCACATCGACACTTGCAGTCCCCACATACTATTAAATACTATGATCTTTCGACCAGTTTACAGTCATTGTTGTCGCCCAACATCGACAACCGAACCATAAATGACTCATATTAATTTATTTTTAAGACTATCTATCTAATAGTCTCTTTGGGTTACAAAACATGAAAGTAACAGTTTTTCAATTTGTCGTATTGGCACTTACTCATTTAAATAAATGTATCATAATAATATAGAAAGCAGTCCTTTAATGTGTTTTATATTATACAAACATATATAATGGACTGATCTTTCATGTTCTCAAATAATGTGTACTAATATATTACAAATGCAAAGTATGGTATATTTATCATTACAAAATAGAAATTAGGCTTTTAAATTCTGCTATAAAACAAATAATACAAATTGTAAGGAAGTCTAACGTTTTAACTTAACTTAACCAATATTGGTTTTTACTAATTAGAAATTAAAAATATGACAATAATCTAAAGTTTTACAAATATGTAGACATTTTTTTTGTTATAAAAGAGCACAGTTTTCTTCTTAAATGCTGTCCACATATCAAGCTTAATTTGTTACATTAATTTTGACTGAAAAATATTCTTATTTCAACAGTTCAAGTTATACTTATAAATAAAATAAAATTCTTAATATTATGCGAACCCAAAATTTTTGTTACACGATTTGTAAAATGTATTACATTATAGCTAATTGATAACATGATTTAGGAAATTTGCACTGTTATTTCAATGTTGTGAATTTAGAAGCTAAGCTTTATACATTTTAAAAGTAAAAATAAATGAATATATTATTTATACATACACATATTAGTTATTACATATATAATATATATATTTCAATTTAAACTCACTTAAATTTTATGTTTATTTGTCATTATAACAGTCTCTGTTTAATTGCTAATTCCAACTTATAGTTTACACTGCTTAAGCCAATTTGAATTTTTGATATTCATATTTTATTACAATGTAAATATATTGATTTAGACAGTATCAATGTATCAATATATACAAAAAAAAAAAATTACATAAACAAAGTCTTTACTTTTCTACAAACTACTTGACGATCGTAGAGCGCATTGAATTTGTTACAAAAATCATTTACTTCATTGCTGCATTTTGTTAGTACGCCTAGATAAGCAAGCAGTGCTACATCATTACAATGTGTGAACAAATCCCTGTAAAACTCTCCAGATTCCATCACTGGCAGTCGATGACACAAAGAAGCAAACTCTCTAAAAATTTTATAAATAAGGTACACACAATAAATTTTTATTTTAAAATTTATATTCAATTTACAATAAATCCTAAGTTATCCTAAAAAATAATAAATTAATTAAGTACATCCTATTTTCCTTCTATTTCTATTCTTTGAATTTTGTTAATTTTTTTAGGGGCAAATTTATTTAATTTCTACCACTTATGCATTTAAATGGACAAAATTTAATTTACAAACAAATGTTTCCTGTCTTGTAAAATCAAGTATCAACATAATTGAATCAATTTTTTTATAACCTAAAAGGAAGAAAACTTTTTACAGTTTGCATTGGACTTTGCTTTTTGACTTTATTTTTAAACCCCCCCCCACCATTAAATTAGATTAAAAACTTATAAAAATAGGTCTAATTCAAACTATAATTATAAATTTAAAATTATAAATAGAAAAACCAAAGCCCAATTTGCATTGTAACGAGACTTCTTCTTTTCAGTAAACTAAACAAAAAATCATTGGAATCAGACCGTTTTACAAAACGTGAGTTTTTTTTGCGAAAGCATGTTTTTGAGAGAAAAACAGGACACGTGCTGGCCCTTTATTGTAAATTTAAGCCAAGAAGTTTAAAATAACAGGTTTTTACATACATTTGTCACAAATATTAGTAATAATTTAAAAACTACACATTTCATTGCTGTTTACTACTAAACGGTAAAGTAAAAAATTAAAATTGTAGTATAAATATAAGTGGTTATTTGATGCAGTATTTTGTATTTTTCTAAATTAAAACATTTAAATTACTTTATTTTAAACAAAGTTGATTGAAATACCTCAGAATTTCATTGTTGACTGATTTCTTTGATTCTTTGACATATTTTAAGTATTCGAGTATCATTTTAACTCTACTATGAAGCATCTTAATGGCGTTGAATTGAACGGTTAAGGTTTCAGCAACCAAGCTATTTTCTTGAGCATCGTTGCTAGACATCCGTGCAACATGATCAACACCTATGCGTTCGGCGTCTTCAGTTGATAGAGTGTACGTCAATTCAACAAATAACATTTTTGTCTCTCCACCCACTATATCAATAATGGATTCATACACTTTGATCGGTAAGTCAGTATGTCCACCATGAGGATCCATTTTTAAAAATATTGGACTTTCAGCAATATTGATAATTTGCTTATGTACTTCAATATCATGTAATGAAGGTTTATCCGATCCAATCCCTGTTATGTACCATCCAAGGAAATCTAAATCACAAAAAACCTAAAGACACGAGAACAAAATAAACTATTAACAAACAGAAACAACTGAGATTTTAAATGTAAATATTTATTGTAATTGTAATTGAGTGTCACTAGTGTACATGCTATCAAAGTACCCCTAGGTATTTACTAAAATTTTGTGATTTCAAGAAAAAACCAAATTTAATTTTACATAGACTTTCATGAAATAGATGTATTACCGACTTTGATTTATAGTTGTTTATGAAATTAACAAGACTTCAATTACACCTATTCAACTAATGAGACATTGTAAAATAATTTATTATTCATTTATAGTTTTGAACCATGGTATTTTAGATTCTTATAAAAATGCAGAGATCAAGGTAGAAATCTAAGAAATCTAAGACGCTCAGGTAAAGAAGTTTTTTTGTTAAAATTGCTGTTATTTAATTGATTACGTCTCTATGATAATGATTAATCAAAACCTTACAGTTTTAAAAAAAGCATTATTACATTTTATTGTTATTATTATATTTTAGTTATACCCAAGCATAAAAAACTCATTTTCAATTTTAATGCGGCCCACTGTAGGTTAGTATTTAGGTTCCATGGGCGGATAGGCCCAACGGGAAACCGGGATTTTCTTGGGGGCCCTCATTTGTGTCATCATTTAATTGATATCTGGAACCCCATACTTTACATCTTCCGTTCATCAAAATAAATTATAGATAATAAATAGTTAATATTTAAATCAATTTTTTTATTGAAGTACTTTTAATATTTAAGTGTTAAAACATTGTAGAATTGACTTTCAGTACATTAGTATACAGATTGTACTGGTCAAGAAATGTTTTGTACAAATCTATATCTTAGATTTGCATACTAGATATTCTTTGTAATTCATGCTTACATTATAAATTACTCAAGTAGAGTGTGAGTGTTGTTTTTCAAAATTGAAATGTATTAAAAAATATTTAAAAAATACTCTTAGTCAAAATATAGTACAAAGTTTGATATTAATGAGTGTTGAAAAGGAGTTACATTTTAGTACACTCCGCGCACTGCTCCTGCCTATGTCACAGGGAAAGTCCGTTTTGGAATACTTGACGTTATCTGATTTTTTCAAAGTAAACAATTTCGGAATCACTGAAATTTTACATACCTATGCTTGTTGAACAATCAAATATTAATATTTTTCTGCCAACACATAAATTTAATCATACAAAGTTTTGAATGTTATTAAATTTTATTCAAACAACTTTGAATGTATTGTAAGAAAGATAATAAAATTTTGATTGTTCAACAACTATAGATTAAATTATAAAAATTGGGGATGCGTTAAATTTTTTATGAAATCCTATCATAATTGGCAGATAGTTGGAAAAAGTATATACGAATAAAAAATATAGTGAACGCCTTGGAACCACTATCAATTTTTATTTTTATTTGATAAATAATTTAAAAAAGTAAATAATAAGTAATAAATAAATATTTCAGATGTCAAATAAAATTACTTTTTAAGTACACTATAGATTACATCACTCATCTGCAATGTTACGAAGATACCCAATTATTAAATAAATTATAGAATCATCCTAATAATTGTACCAGTAAACCAGTTAATGTACTAGTTGTATAGTGTGCTAGAATTTGAATAAAAAAATAGATTTAAAGTGGTGGGCGGTCCTCTGGTTGTTGAGTTGTTTGGTGGTAGGTACTGTCTAAACTGGTATAACTTAAATAATAGTTACCTACTTTATTACATTTATAAAAAAATTAAGATTATCATAAAAATATTTGAATTGTAAGATTGATAAATCAGGATGGAAAAATTAATTTTGCACTTAAGATTGCCTGTATTTTTAAGTCCTTATCAAACGCATCATTAATTTAATCAAAGTATTAATATTTTCAATAATTTTAATTTAGCTATAAAGTGTCCAAATATTTAAAAAAATGAATTCAATAATGATATTGTGTAGGTACTCATTAGTCAATAATTAATTATGTTTTGTGTAAACTTTATACTATTGAACTGTATTATTTTCCCAATTATACAATTGGGAAAAGAATATATGAGTGCCTCTCCTTATGAGTGATCTTTTTTTTTTTTTATGGTGGGTGGGGCTAGGTATTTCAAAATTATACTACAATAGCAACTTTTCTAAAGTATGGCGCCACTTTTCAGACAGTTAAATGAAAAATGATATTTGTATTGATGACTGATGTGTCGATACTAGTAACTAGACCATTAAGTTTATCACATAAAAAGGGTAAGCTAAATATTTTTTTTTTAAAGAAGAGGAACCCCAAATCAAGTATCACTGGTTGTATACTATAGCAAATAAATCATAAACAATATTATAGCATAAACCCTGGGTGAGTTGGTTACTAACTAGTTTTTAGTTTTGACTACATATGACTTATGAGTTATTAAAAATTTTTAAATGTGCTTCAAATTAAGTACCATCTAGAGCCATTACAGCATCTTAGAGTGACAAAATAAAAACTGTTATCTATTATCTACGAAAACTTGATCAAAAATAAAATCTTACATCAGCTGTTGAAATTAAAACTATGATACACTGAGACCAGAAATTGTTGTAAAATTTAACTTGATTGTTGGTGAAAAGTGAGAAAAGTGACCAATATCATGAATAAGTAACTTAAGTGACTCACTGGGTAACGTAAAAATAAGCAAGAGCAGTGCCCGGGGTGTAATGAAAATGTGTGTAGTACATATTAATTCTCAAGATGTAATTTTATTAGGAACTACAGAGTACAGTATTAGGTAATACATATGTTGTTATTGAATCAATTAAATACATGGAGAAAAATAATGTTGTATGATTAGGTTAGGTTAGGTATATGAAATTTATACAATAATTAAGATAAACTTAAAGATGGCTTTGGTTTTTTAGTTTGGGGCCCTTGACGAAGGAGCCCCATTTTGATATTTTCTGGTTAGTCAAAAATCACCTATCCTCCCATGTTAGGTTCCACGTAAAAAAAAGTAAAAACATTGTAGGTACCTGTTTAAACTGTTCTTCTTTAGAGTTATAGTAGTCTCTGTCGATGACCAACTTCACGTCGTCGTCGGTATAAGTATACAACAATTCGAAAGAGTTCATTATTTCGATGGTGCGGTCGTTCTGTTTGCCAATGAGCGCTCCGAGGGTGGGAACATCGCTTCCAAATTGAGCGGTCAATCGAGTCCAGTGTTCGGAAATGTTGAGAATGACCAAGGGATGCAGTGATACAGACACGCTGCCCGAGGCGTTTGTGGCCAACACGTTTTCTTGAACTTCGTCCACGTCCATTCCCACGGTTGACGTCTCTATTTGAACAGGTGGAACAGTAGTGGACGAACCGTGATTCAAGTAGAAACTAGAGGTTTGTTTAGCAACGGGGATGATACGGATCAGGGTTTAGTTCAATACCTTTTCTATGGTCTAGTTAAAAGAATACATTCAATAACTCAAAATCTATGTATTAAAATAATGAAACCATAGAATAAATAAAATTCTGTGACAAAAAAAACTATTAATATTCAGAAGTTCCAAACGGCGAACTCGGAACTCGCCACTCGGGAGATAAATTTTATTTTTTATCAGTTCTGAAAATAACATCGAGGTAGATAAGAAATATTCTTATCTATCTTGATGGAAAATAATAAGAATAGGACCATGAAGACTAGAGATCTCTATATAGATAATATTATCTACACCCGTGAAATGAATAAAAATAAATTGCATAGATAATAAGGGAGAAAATTTACCCTTATTATATATGATAAATTGTATGTTCTTAAAATCAACAGCCAATGCAAGGTTTATAGATAATAGAGGTTGCCTCGATTAAAAATGAATTAAAAGTAGGAGTGGGGGAAATTAAGCTGTAACGTCAGCCGGCGTAAACAATAATTTGTTTATATACAAGACGCATAATAGAACTCGGCGGTTTGCTTATGATTTTTTGGCGTTAACATTCAATGTTTTGAATTGTAAACTGTTACTATTCCTAAAGGTTGTAACATTGTTAAGAAACTAACAAACAAAGATTAGTAATAGCATTGATTATAAATACTATCAATGGTAATAGACAAAAAGTATACAATTGTAATTCAAACTTATGTTAAACAACGACTTCTAATTCGTATGAAATATTTTAATCAAAATATGATTTCTTTGAACAAATTTAGAAAATATAGACTGAGGTTACGAAGATTAAATAAATTAAGCAAAATAATAACTTAATGTTATCTTTCATTTTGTAAATTTTCTATTTAAGTTTTGTGAATGTGAACTTGTTAAAATTATTTAGATTCGATGAGAAGGTGTTAATGTTACTATGATGTGTTTTTTTTT
>CM029362.1:24388185-24400601 GCA_017140985.1 Hormaphis cornu
GACCACTCTCGTGTTAAATGGACAAACCTTGTAACCGAATGACAAATCTAAAATATTTATCACACGACCTGTCAAAATGTGTGCTAGTGTCGATAAACGCTGTTCACTTTTTTCGCACAGAGTCGTGGCCTGTTGTCGCGAAAAATAAATATCATTGTGAGTACGTATCTGTAATTTCCCCCCCAGTTGATACGCGGTTGTACGAGCGTAAAAAAAAAAAAATGTTCAAAACTATATTTTCGAATCGTTTAAAAGCACAATCGTCCGCGTTTTAGTCACTATGCTATAAACCATTATACTGATAATTGCTGTTTGAGGTCTTTTTGTAAACTGAAAAAACCCCTCCAATCGCTCACGGATTTTCTTCTTCCGCGTCGCTACAAAGGTATTTGCGAACGTACTTGAACAACGCTCCGACGAGCGTAACGTTTACTTATTTTTGGTCGTACTCGGAAAATAGATCACGTTTGCAAGTGTGTTGACGAAGGAAAACCGTGTTGTGGAAATGAAACGTAATTATTGTTCTCGTACAAAATGGAAGTATCGTTCGTATTCGCGTAAGGCGTCCGCGACGAGTGCAGATTACGACGAATAAACTCGTCGAACGAAACGTCTGCGCGTCCAACGACTTTTCCGGCGTCGTCAAAATAAAAAACACCGTCAAAGCGTTTGCCGCGACGAACATAATTTAATCGCGCGTGCAAGCGTATAATGTCCAATGTGATCAATTCAGAACGATTGTTGTTGGACGATAACGCTGTGTAGACTTTTAGCGGGTTATAATGTCGGTAAACGATAAGAAGAGTGAAAATAATGAAAATCGCAGCGTAAACGATACCGAAAATGTCAGATCCGAATCATACGCCACACACAGATATTCCGTTACGGATGTTCGTCAGCTATACGTCGTGTCTGTCTGTGTCGAGTGAACATTATTCGCTTTTTTTCCACCACACGCGTTTCGATGTACGATCAAATCGGGCAGACGCAACACGGTTTGGCCGATAACTTTTCCCCTAGCGACGGTGTCGTCGCGGCCCATGGGAAATAAAAACAAGACGAGAATGTGCTGAAACGCGCGATAGTACGTGACCCCTTTTTTTCTCGGAAAACTGCCGAGACGAGGGTTGAAAAAAGCTCGAACGAACATACGAGTTTAAACGGATACAATATAAATAGTACACGATACATCTGTGAAAAACGTATCGGATCTGAAGTAGAACGCACAGTACGGTTTACAGATACCGAAAAAAAATTTTGTTTCTTGGTCCGTACGTTTATTATACGACGTGTTAGCTGCTGGTCCGCTTAGCAAGCGTCCGAGCCGAGAATTTTTTTCGAAACTCGTACACTCGCCGCACGGTAGGTACGCGCGCGTAGTGATAATAGTTCCAGTAATTACTCGACGATGATGATATTTTCTAGTATATAAAAACGATTATACTGTTGTACACTGTGGACGTATAAGAAAAGAAAAAATGCCTTCATATAACATACATTTTTTTTTTTTTATATCATATTCGCGCAACTTGCCGGCAAAAGAATTTACGTTTTTTACGCGCGTCACGAGCGATCACGATGTTTATTTTCTTTTACTGTTTGTACACTATTATTATTACGTTCGCCGACGACAAAACGCTCTGTGGACGTCGTCCGCCCGTTGTGCATCGTGTGCAAACTGCACAATTCTATCAACTGGCACGTTTTCACTCGAAACGTTCATGCAATTGGCTGTGTACAGTATTCGTTAGGATAACATCACTACACGATTAACTAATACCCGACCTAACACGTTGAATTAAAAATAATTAACTTTTTTAACTTATTAAAAAATAAGATAACGAGTTGCATTAATTTTCCGAGGCGGTCGACAACCGTCTATAATACGCAGTTGTTACGGAGAAAAATAGAATGAAACTATCGCTACTAAACAAATCAAAGCAAAAGAAATGTGTTTAATTTCGGTGATTTTTCAAAGACAAATTTCTGAATTTTCAGCTGCGCATTTTAGGTATGACTTTCAATTACCGTTATACGAGTCGAGCACAAACCGATGCCAACATCGAGGTGAATTATCTGCGTTAGAATCGAAGGCGTATTCGGACCCTTTTCCAGGAGAGGCGAATGTATTTGTGTCCGTTAATGTTCAATATTTCAGTCAGTCCTATAATTTCCGATGTAATTTTCACGGTCTAGTGGTGGCCGAGGAAACACCCTCTAAAATACGCCCATGATTTGAATAACATTCTACGAACGGACCAGCTCGTTAAGCCAACTTGTTGTACCGATTTGTTTGGTATCGTACGTTCGCGAAGACGGGGAAAAAATGAAAAACTTTTCAAGAGTATCCATATACACTTTGTAGACGTGCCCGAGCTTGATAACTCTAGTATACATGATATACAACACGACTGTTTTATATTCTTTTGACGTGCACGAAGGTTATGCGCGGTGGGAATTTTCGTGGGAAAAAGTCAATAAAGGGCAAAAATGCCGAAACTGCTCTAGTCGTACTACAATAATACATAATATATAGATGGAAATACGATAAAAAAATGTTGTTTTTGAAACCCACCCGCACGCTGCGGACACTGTACGCAATTATTTTGCGGCCAAATCCCTGGGATGATGCCCCGCGCATTTATGGTTTTTCATAAATTATTATTATTATTACAGTCGTATTAAGTCCATATACGACGAGTGTACACAATATGTTTGTACGTTAGGTGAGTGCGCACTAAAATATGATAAATGTTGCAGTGTAGTCGTTATCATTGCTCATACATACCCAAGGTACGTGTTTTTTGCACTCGATTGCACAAACTTTGTCTGCGTCTTCGTAAAAATATGATCCGATTATACGCGAAACTAATGGAGTCATTTCTCACGCAAACTGTATCTATACATATATATATATTTGATGATATAAGTCACTTCTTATAGTTTCGCCAGTCGCATTTCCGACGAAGGATTATAATATCGTATTATCGAGAAAAAAAAGAAAATGAAAGAAAAAAAGGGGAGTTTACTACATCCTGATACTACGACTTTGCGGGAATGGTCGGCGGATAGAGATTTTGTTTAGTGATCCCATGGTTTCAAAATACTAATATGTCACGTCGTCGTTATGACTCGGTCAACACGCATTAAACCGTGATCGGGACGGTAAAATCCTTATAAATTTTGTTTCCCAGTACACTGTTTTCGATTCAATTAAACGTTTTTATTCTAGTGCATCGTTTGAAATGTTTTGATTTCGGTACGTTTAGAATAGAGACGGTCTTATCGTATCAAATATTTACATTAAAACACAAAAAACATAATGTTATTATACGTTCATTAGTATGGTCAACCGTCGTTATTCGGTCGGTCCACACGTCGTCGTCGAACACATCATACCTAAAGGTAACCCACTGCGTTTTGGTCTTGCGAGTTTTTTTTTTTTTAAATAATTGTTTTAATAATATTGAAAATAATAAAAATTAACAGGGTATGCGAGTCTAAACATAAAAAAAAGTACGCCTCGAGCGTAAAGAACAAGTGAAAAAAAAAAATGCAGTTAAACCCAATTCGATTAAATTCATAATATTTCTTAGAAAACAAACTAACGAGAATACGATATAAGGCAATGCAGTCGAACCAGAATGTACCGCGATGACCTTCAACTCCCGGGGACAAGTGGCAAACTTCTCGATTGTACATAATGTTATTGTCTCGTTTTTTATTATTTTAAAAAAAAAATAATAATGGAGACTTTGGTATCGAGAGAGGTATGTGTTCGCAAAACTAAAAACGATACAATTAAAAGACTATATTATTATATTTAACGATCGTTGTTACAATAGTTATTATAAAATAAATGAGTATGGACTCTTTTGACACCTATAAGTAAAAAATATAGCTATTAGTTAAAATTAACAAACAAAACGAAAATTCAAGATCTACGATAAAACTACAACATCCGCGATTATATCCTTAAGAAAATCGGAAGTAAGAATTATTATACCGTATATTATTTATTGGTCATAAACGTAGAGTCGGTTGATTTTTATTTAACTGTTATCGTATGGATAGAACCTACGTATTTGTGTACCAGGAAAATTTTTTTATTATATATTTATACATTTTAAAGATGAGATGAGTTATTTAATAATCTAACAAAATCGTAATGTTTCCATTTCATACTTTGAGTATGAAAGAAATCAGAAGATCAAATCATTCTCATCAGATATCAGTTGAGTGTAACCAAACCTACGATCATCACGTCATGTGAATTACACGGAATTATCAATTGACTGAAACAACTCAATAAAATAATTTAAATAATACGACATTGATTCGGTCAAAAATGCTTTCTTTTCTGCTTGTACACATTACAATCGAGTATGTATCAGAAACATTATTATTACAATTTGAAAGAATTATCAGTTGTTCTATAAACATTATTTCGTGGCATCGAGGTATTCGATTTCTCTAAAAATATACACCTATTTTCTGGTGCAGTGTACAATCCAGAAACTCGGAATCTTTAAAAGTTTTACTTTTACTGCTACGCCGTACATCACGATAACACGGCTGCGCTATGTTACCGAGGAAAAAATCTCCGGGAAAAAAAGTTTTGAAGTACGCGTGGGGCCGAGGGGAAAAAGTTTTCAAATAAAATTTTTCTAAAAATAAAAACAACTGTAGATACGTGTGCAGAGTGTAAAATAATAATGAAGCGTTTCTTTTTATAACGCGCGTGTTTTTCAAACTTAAATGAGAATTTGAAAAAATTGGTTTTTGTAATGAAAACGGTACCCTCAACTGTAGAGGAAATTCTGTAATCATTCTGATTCGTTCTTATAACAGCTATCATCTCACCTGTTAAGTATATACAGGTAAAACTCCTACGTTAATTGGTTTGATATCGTACGATTTGTTTTTCTCTGAACTAGGTACACGATTGAAATATCACATTCCATTTTATTGTTTTAAATAGTGCGCATAGCATTAGCTATTGCTTCGATGTGCGTTTTTTTACTCAAACGGAGGTCTGTCAGTTTTGAACCAATAACCGTGGTCTTATAGGTGTAAATTTTCACGGAGAAAAATGTGTTTTGTTTTTATTCTCGTTCCACGTTGTATATTATTATAATTATTAAAATCGTTTTGTCCACGACGTTAAACCATTTCAGGATTGTTTGTTTCGACTGAATTTCACAACGGATGAAGAAGGGGTGGAACGGTGTCATAATAATTATTATACTAGACGGTTACAGCTTAACTCCGTTAAATTCATAAAAATCCGTACACCACAATACTGCATTATTTACACAACACATCATTTAAACGACCGCGGTTTGTGCCGCACTGCTGCTAAATAATTACCGAATCGGAGAATATTTTCACGTCTCACAATAATATCACGATAATTTTTGTTGTACAACGAACGAGTTACGCGTTATTTATCTGCGAGTGATTCGAAGTCGAATAAATTCAAACACTACTATATTTCGCAGTTAATAATAATACGTATTAATAACACCGTGCTCATATCGCACCCACGTACATCGGCAGTCCGTACATCCCTTACTTATTATTATTTGGTATATGCTGTTCTTCATACGTGTGATATTATGTGAAACGCGATTTGTTATCCTTAACAATATATAATATACACACAGGCAATACATCGTATTCGGTACACACGAACATTAGGAACACGTATTTTATCAAAATAACATGTAACAGTCGTATATTTAACAGTCGTATTATACCTGCTGCACTGCACAAGATGCGGTTTCCTCGGAAAAACAATATAAACTATCCGTTACGTGTGTTACACACTAATGTCCGTGTATTATTGTATGATGTACAGCGAGTAAGTTTTGATTTAAAACTTAAACTGGACGATATTTGAGACGCAGTATCGACTGATTTTCGTTTGACAATGTTGAGTTCTCCAACGATTTTTGCCATTTTTTACCGAAAAACTTCTTGTATAGTTGCTATTTTTTAAGTGTTTCGTCGATATTTTGAACATGAATCCAAAAAAATGTTCTTTACTGATAGCAGGTATAATATGTGGGTATATTTATGTGGTGACGATATTTCTTTTATAATAATTTTTCGCAACATTAGTCGTTTTTTGCGTAGTACAGATTTTAAAAAATATTCATAAAAAATAAGTTTCAAACGAATTAGACTTTAAAGCCGAACATTTTTATGGTATTCAGCGTAAAAAAAACCTTGTACACGAAAAAGTGATCACAAATCTAAAATATTCGCCACAAAGTTTTTGAAAAATTGTCGGTTTTCACCCCATCGAAACGTAATCGACGTTGCGATTTGAGTACGATCTGGTGTCCACATCCTTTTTAGTTTTTCCAAACTTTTTATACAATTTTACGATTCGACCAATCCTATTCTATTCGAATAAATATCTGAAAATACGAACACATTAGAATAACAAAACGGTTGGCGAGACGAACGTTATTATAACGTTCACTTTATTTTTCTTATAAATTCCGTTCACGAAATTATTCGACGTATTATCAAAACACGTCTGTAAACCGTTACGAAACCTTCAAACGTTATGTTAAAACAACAAATTGTTTTTTCTGTCATTTCCCCCCGCGTTCGTAAATCGAAAACGATAATAAGTGGAAAAAATGTTAAATGTTTCGTATAAATGATAAAAAAAATATGACTACGTATGTTATTAACTAGGTATATAATATATTATACGATGTGAAAATGTTTTCGTTCGAACAGCAGTAAACATTGCGCGTAGGCGTTTCTTTGCGGAACTTTTCTACAAGTCCGTTTACTGTTATTTTTGTATCGATTTTCCCGTTGTTTATAGCGGTTTTCTCGAAACTGCAGACCGGAGGAATCTTTTTTTATTTTCATTTTTCTAGTACATTACGCCGGAACGTCTATCGCTCCGTCAACTTTCCGATACACCGATATATACATATTATACGCTGCGTTCAATTTATTAACGATTGCTAGGGCACATTCTTCTTCGATCTTGCATTTTTTTTTTTCTTTCTTTTTTTACGACATTTCATTCTTTTTGACGTCCATTAATAACAACAACAACAACAACAAAAATAATAATAATAATACAGAACACTCGACAAAGAATTTTAATGACTTGCCCTTCGGCAGCTCCCGTGCGGTGGCCCTATCGTTTTATATAATTTATAGTATATATTATTATGATTATTTTCTATGCATAATATTATTATGTATAACGTAACTGTCACGATAGTGTCGACTCGATAAAAAAAAATTGAAAAATATTACAATAAAATAATACGTTATGTACATAAGCTATGTATGGTTAACAATATAGTTTTAATGTAATGCACTGTATACGATATTGTTTTTCTGAAACATCTCGTACACGCGTGTACTGCACAACAACTGAACATTTTGAAAATGTATTTTATTCTTTGTGTTACGATTATTATCGTTAAAAAAAATCATCTTTCTCCGGCAAGATTTAAATGTATTACGTTGTATTTATGCGACTTCGTTCTGCGCATTTCGCAAAACACCCATCCCAACGGCACCGCGTGGATACTGTAAATTTGCGTCTGCGGCGCATTCGTCGGCGGTACCCACCCGTACGGACGGCAGTGTACCGAAACAACGCGCACACAGACGGCTCGACGTATTAATTTTTAATTAATTAATTAATTTTACCGTACTGCCGGTGTACAAACTACGTTGTTAGTGTACATAATAATAAAAATTTGAAAAAAAAAATACGACGGTCGCGGGGTATCGTTTTTGACGGGAATACAAAAAAAACGCGACGACGATAATCACAACATCGCGACGACCCCCCGCGTATACACTCTATCTTACGTGTTAATTCGTCGTGCGATAAAAACGTATTATATGCTGACATTTCACGGGCGCACAAACGTGTTGTTACAATGGCAACAACGCTTTCGGTTCGGCCGCGCACGGTGGCCTTTTTTCAATGAAAATCGTCGTTATTTATTTGATCTTTAACCGATCCGACAAAATAAAACGGAAAAATATCGCTGAAAAAACGTCGTGTAGGCACGACGACGACCGATCCGATCGCGATCGGTTGAAAGAGTTTGACAACAACATGTCGTTCTAGCCGAAAACTGTGTCATCTTTTACAACGGACGCGGTAAATGAATAAAAAAACAAAACTGTAAACGGCGGGCATAAAAAAAATACACCGCGTGTTTTGTACACCTAATTCGATCGTATCATAATTATGTCGGACAGTGTCAAAATCTACTGCGTTTTCGTTCCATTTAAATAACGAATTAAAAATATGATACAATCTCTAAACCAACGAGTAGGCTAACAGAGATATCGCGGAATAAAACAATAACTACTGCTGTAACGATCGAACTATTTAGTATTCGCTAAATACCGGCGGTAACATTATATAGAAAGGACACTACGTAGGATACAACCTTAAAACATTTAAAACTTAAAAACCTTAAAACTGTTAAACGTTCTTTGAACAAGTACTAGGTCACATTTATAAAAAAAAAAAAAACAATCGTCAAAAAACGTTTAAAAAAAATAACTTTCACTGTTATGTTTTTTTTTTATTACTAAGCAGAAATGAAACAATACTCGTTTTTTTGTTCTCAACCAAATACGAATTCATTTTTTATCCGATCGATTGTGCTGCAGTGTACATCACTGACGTTGACAAAAACGTTTAGACATCGTTTGTGTGGCACGATTCTTAAAATCATTTTATACACGCGTACGTAGTTCAAAACAACGACTCGATCACATAATATTAAGTTTATAAAATTTACACGACTAAATCTGTACAGACTACTGCGGGTATGTATGATAATATGAGTTTTCGACATTTTATGAGTGTTTTATTCATAAAAAAAATAGTGCACGAAATCTAACATCGAGTATATTATGTATACGAAATTACGTGACAACATGTCGGATTATTTTTTTTTCCAAACTATAGTCACAGTGGAGACCACTGCAATGGCTGACCATCGAAAATGCATAACGTTCCATGATGTTATAAACTCGTTTAAGATCCGGCGCTCTGTGGTCACCACAACGGTATCAGATTTCGATTTACTTCGATTTCATTCGATGAACGACTAAATAAATAGCTTCATGCTCAGGTACGTCAAATCGTGTACGAAAAATCCTGATCGGTATGACCGAAGAGTGTATCTCGCACACGTTTGATTCGCAACAACCGTGATTCAAAGCGATAAGAATATCATTCGAAAAATTAAAAGCACAATTAATGTCGAGCAGCTGTGAGTGTCACACCATATCGCATAACCCTGTATAAACAGCCAAAAGGAACGTAACAGACTATCACATCCAGCTGCGTTTAAAAGACTTTTATTTCGTTTTGTTTTGCAGAGAACAAAAAATCTGCAGATACGCTCACGCGATGTGGTACAGTTGAACGTCATAACAAAAACCGTATTGAGTTCGAAATTTTTTTTGAGTAATCGTCTATAAATGTTTACTTTAATTCGATGGGTATCTCGTGCGTTCGCGTGAAACAAACGAGATCGGAACCGAGGGAAAAAATCCGATCGTAAAACTGTATGCTTTAGACAGCGCGTAACGACAAAGAGTATAATAATAACGTCAAATGTCCGGAAAATATCGCCCCGTGAAAACGGTTTTCACGCTAAACACGTACGCGTTATCAGAACGAACGCAGCGCGATCGTTTCGTTCGCATTATTTTATCGTCGTAACGATATTATTATAGGTGTATAGTATGAGAAATTGCTAGTAAATAAAAATCAAACGACTGGGTTTCGGTGGTTCACGAATCACGCGGATTTAAGACTGCGGCAATTTAAAAGATTAAAAAAAAACCGCATAATTATAACCGCAATTTTATGCGATCGAATACGTACGTTAATTATATATACATATCGTATGGTGTCCGAGGTGTTTATAAAAAAATCAAAGCAGTTTGACGGTTCGACTCAAGCAGACTACAACATTTATACCGAGGTGGATTTATACGACGTGACGGAAACGTCATGGAGTAAATGCGATGTCATAAACACTATAGAGTACAGAACGTGCGCAAAATGAACCGTAAACCGCTTTTTCTGTTCGCGGTAAATTTTAACCAAAAAACAAAAGTCATAAAATATGCTCCTTACGACGCACAATTTTTATAGATCGTTTTAGTTTTCATCGTTATAACACACTGCAGGTGAAAAAGAAATACACTAAACAGCTTGAATTTTACCGTATTACCGTTGGCGCATATTGGATAATCACCCGGAATGGTCTGTCGTTAGATAAGTTTACAGTTGGAACTCGGGCGCGCGAGTTTGTTATTTTTCAAATGGGAATATTTTGAACGGATTGTAACCATTTTTTTTTTTATAGATTTTCTCTCGTGGTCGGAGAACGTTATATAGATCCATCCCCGTTATCCGTTTGAAAAGCGCGAGTAGTGTTATTACTCAAAAATCGAGTTTATACGCGCGCGTTTTCCGTTCTCGCGGGATATTTCACTTTATGAAACGTAGCAAAGTTTTTCGACCGTGTGTGACAGCACGTAATTCTCCAGTTTATCTCGAGCGTATATTCCCTACATCGAAAATCGTCTAAAGTTTCCGTTAATTTTTTTTCCTCGTGTATTACAGCCTATACAGGTGTATGGTAGTGTTTTATAGCGCAGAAGCGTGATCTCGTCTTAGAAGTTTGGCTCGACGAGTGTTGGATTAATACGCGATTGCGTTATATAGTCAGGTACGTATTATAATAATTGTTTTAATATCGACGTTGAGAAGAACAGCTTCCGCAGCCGATTCATCGACAGCCGATGGAATAATTGCTTACGTAGAGCTGAAACCTCGCTGCCGAGGACACGCCGAGCAGTTACACGGTGTAATTAAAAACCGTGTATAGATCGACTTTTATACAAGATAATCGAGCGTCCGCCGCCGCCGTCCATTGTGCGCGGTGCGGCAACGAGCGTCTCGCGAAAACGTACTTATGTGTAGAATTTTCAAACATTTCGTAACAGGCGATTATACTGTGCTATTACAAGAATTTGTATAGTTCCCACGTATAGTAAACAATAACAATAACGATAATGTAACTCTAAAACAAGGAGGCGCGCGCGTCATCGCAAAAGTAAAATAAAAAAACCGATTAATCCCAAACGAACAAAAAAGAGCAACGAGTGTTCGAAACCATCGTTTGAACGTGTTCCGCGCAAGACGACAATTACAATTTTTGTACGTTTTGTCGCACCTTTGCCGTGAATTCAGTGTGTAATATTATGTAAGCCACTACCGGGAAACTCTACTCGTGCCGATTGGATTTTATTGGATATTATTATAATAGGGTAATTCTATTTCGTAGGAACGTGCTCGATTATTGAACGTCGTATAAAACGCGGTTCGAGAATACACACGTATCGTATTGTGTAGGTACCCGCCACAAAGTGAAGATTGAAATCACAAATTTATTTTGTTTTCATGGCGTTACGTCGCGTTATTATCGTAATAATAATATTCGTAAACAATTTAAAACAATAACGTACAGATGTGTTCAAAATCATAATTTTGCAAAGACTTTACGCGTAGTAAACCGTACGCTATACTCTAAAATTCAATTTACATCGACGTCACTATGCGCTTAAAGTTTTAAAATATCCATAAGTATTGACGAGACACGTGCCTGAATACTGTTTTTTTTTTTTCTGCCACGTTTCAGCAGAGAAAATCAACAAACGTTCGGAAAAGCAAAAAAAATTAATCGTACCTTTGGAGTGGAAAATTTCCTCGGGGGTAGGTTCCTTTAGTCCGCTTTCGGTTATCTCTACCCTGTTGTGCAATGAAGACGATAACATCATGAGCTTTTATCGTAAAATTTTGTTTTACAATACGCCTGAGTGTGATACGAGTGTCATTTTGTACCTGGAAAAAAAAAACAATATGTCGGAGTAAATCGTTTGTGAATTCTACAGCGGCTAAGAGGGTTAAGGTAGAGTAAACATAGGATATTGTACGAACGATTTGTTCTTTTAAACGGGAGGATGTTATTAGATTCGGAGGAGTTTAGACACCTGACTGCGCAATAGTTTGCCCACTGAAAATTGGCGTAAATCAAATGTTCTCACAATGATTTAAAATTTGGAGGCCATGGATTCCAATGGACGGGAACATGCACGTGGATTATATAGACTCATTTTATTCTCTTTTATCACACTCTCTCCGCGAAACATTTGCCGAGCGATAGCAGCTGCGCTTCAGTTCGCCGGCTCGTGGAGAAATTTTGATCGACATTGGCGTTCGTATTGTGTTGCATTATGTGTGACGCGATGAATACGTTTTTTGTTTTTTGTTTCATTATTATTATTATTATTTCGTTCGTTCTCGTTACGCGTATTTTGTACGC
>CM029362.1:24435001-24447153 GCA_017140985.1 Hormaphis cornu
AGTTTAACATAATACGTCGTGTCATAATCAGGGCTTTGAGTTTAACGCACACTAAAAAAAGTGCTAAATATGCATTTGCATTTATGTACGAAAAACAGGAGAAATATGTTTTAAAATACGCTTTGAAAAATTCCAAAATATCCACTGAAAATTCCAATAAATGCTTTGCAAAAATGTCTTTATCAAAAAAAATTCTTTTTTTACACTCTTCCAGCGTTGTTCTGTACCGTATGAAAAAAACGAAAATATTCATCGTACCTATATTATATTATGGATGTCCCATGGGCTATACTTAGGTATTAAAAATACCCGGGTGAAATTCCTGACTAAAAAATTGAATAAATTCGTTAACATTTTAAAAGCCCGCGCCTATTGTAAACAAAAACGTTTGAACGAAATGGACCATAAATATCAAAGGAAAAATTATTAAAAATCGTGCAAACGCATAAAATTTACAGTCCCGGTTATAATATATGAGAACTCTGTCGCATTTACACTAAAACCGTCTTTGTTGTTGTGAATTCTGAACGAATTTCATTTAAAGCGTAAACTCCGTTCAGAATCGTTATTTTCGTAAGCGATTCCTAATATCGCTTACAAATTTAACGTAGAATTTCTAGCTATATTAACCTCATACAAAACAATCACGCACGATCAGATTACAAATGCGACCTAGATACATTTAAGACCTGCTTAAAATTTTGTATCTTTCATTCCTACATTTTTTTCTTCCATTCTTTTATGTTCTGAGCGCAACGAAGAATGTATTGTTTTTTTTTTGAAAATCATTTTATTATAACATCTTACATATATATTTATTACATATGTTTTATTGGAACATCATTTGTGTTTTCGAGCTATCTGATCAGTTCGCATTTAGCACAAAAAAGTTAGGAAATTTCATTTATATGGAATTTTTAAAATACTAAGCGAGTTTTAAACCGAAAACACACAAATTCATACTAAAAACCCCTACGGAGAAGCGAGTATTGGTCCGGCGGGATCGATACCGATACCGTGATATTTTGTTTGGTTCCTAGTTGTTAAACTGGAAAATTGGCAATAAATTGGCCGTATCGCTCTGCACTCATATAAAACGTGAATAATTGTATCAAAAAAAAATTTCGTAACTCACTAATACGTGAGAAGTGCTCCGATCTTTTCATGCAGTAATTTATGTATACCACAACATAAACATATTATAGTAGATATTTTGTATAAAAAAAAAAAAGAAAAGGAGTAAACTCGAGACCGGTTGAGAAGTTGTTTGGTGTAGCCTAAAAAAAAGTCGTATTTCAGGTAGTTTTTAATTGTTAAATTTGGTTTTTACCAGGACGTACGCCAGATTACTGAGCTCGTTCAGAATCGTTTTTTCGAACGCAATGAAAAACCACCGCTATCGTCGCTTTCAGATATCGAACGACGAGTTTAAGCCACCACTTCCGAAACATTGCAGGTCTACTTCAAAGGAGCTCCAAAGCGTAAGCGCTACGCCAAAAAACTTCTCCACCGACCACAAATTTACTACCTTTTTTTTTTCTTTTGCACATTATCCACGATACTGTATTATTTTTTATGCGGCCGACTGCCTTACTACACCGCCGCGTTTGATAAACAAGTTAATATAAACGCGAAACTTTTGCACATGTACGTCTGAAGTACAATATATATATAACATATTATACCTACTGTAATACGGATGTAATACGAAATCGCATTGTGTAACATGTAATATGGTCCATTGGGCTCCCGACGTAATCGACAAAGTTTTTACGGTCGAGACATATTTTTTCGCTCGGCTGGCGTGGTGTACGTCCGCGTTACATTTTTACTGCTGTTTTTATCGCTTACGATTTCGCTTTCGCGTTGAGTGAAAATTGTAAATTTTAAAGGGGCGATTTCTTTTTTTTTAGACTTAGAATGTACGTTTTTCGTCTTACCGGCGGCGACAGTTTTTAAACTCGTCCCACACAACCCGACCCGGGATTTCGCCTACATGATACGATATCGTGTCTCTTTTAACGTTTTATGATTATTTTATTGAAATTCTCGACTTTTACAAACCTTTCGAAGCGATTGTTTCGCGACATTTCAAAAAGTTAACGACCAACCAAGTACAAACTATTATAACAACGTGTTTCGCTCGTTTAACGGGTGCTCTCTTCCTCGGTTCGTCACCACACGCAAAATTACAGGAATGTTTCTAACGCGTCGAACGATCTACTTGAAATAACGACTGTATCACCCGATTTTGTTCCCTCCGAGTGTAATACAGTTTTTTTTAAACGATTTACATGTTTGAAAAACCTATACGCAGACAAATGTTGGAATATCGTTCTGTAACGTGATTGAAAAAAAACAACAAGATCGCGGCGTGATGAACTAGAAACTCGCGAGACTTGTTGTTTTGCGGTCTCCGAAAACCATTAAGACGTTACTTTTTTCAGTCTAATACGAGTGTCGTTTTAATGATGAATTCACAAGCGTTCGACGGAAATTTTTTAGGTGATTTTCTTTTAACACAATACATCGGGCAGCGAAAAATGTTGAAAAGATACGTGTACGATTTCGCAACGACGCGTTGTAACATTGTTTTGTTGCTGTCGCGAAACGCGTTATTGCGAAACGCAGTCGACGAACAAACGGAACGGTGATGGACGTTAAATAATTATGTAACAAGTTTCAATTTTTTATTTGTTACGCGGCTGTCGTTCCATTTTTTTTTCAAGTTCGACGTATATATTGTTCAGGACCGTTCGCGACGTATTAATAACGATTATACGTATTATTTACCGTCGATCGCAGAAACCGTGTTACGTTTCTCGCAACGTTCGAACAACAGGAAACGGGTGTGTAACCGATGGCTAATAACATACATTATAGTATACGTACCGTACCTGTATACTAATGACAGTTGTGTGATGACAAAAAAAAAGAAAGAATTAAATTCTACCGCGACGACGCAGCACTTGACGAGCGGCCAGTTTTTTTCATTATTATTTTTTTTTTTCGCCAACAATAAACGACATGCGTAACGTGTGTGTGTGAATACGGGAACCAAGTGCGAACAACGTTTGTATACGTGGTTTCGTAACGCGTTGAACCGCTTTGCAGTTTGAGAACATAATAATATACGTTTTTTGAAGAGACGGGCCGATATCGTAGCAAACTTTTAACTCGTTTTTCGCTCGATTCAGTCGAATATACCGACACTAGGCGTACACGACGAACCTAAAAAATGTACAAAACAATTTTTTATTTGTTTTTTATCCGGTTACGACGGATCGAATATCGAAATTTTACGTTTTTTTTTGGCCATTTCCCATTGTAACTCTGAAACGTACAATCTATACGTACAGCTCGATATTGTTGGTCTATTTTTGAAAGTTTTTTTTTTACTTATCAGGGTTGACCTCGTCGTTAAATATTAAATTTCACGTTTTTTTAAACGTCAGAGTATACAGGTATTAGTATAGTCGTTTTTTAGTGATCGCTTAATTATTGTTTCGGTTGTGAAGGAACTAAGGTATCGAGATGGTTCTATTCGCTCTATTTTCGCTCACGAGTTTAATGTATAAAATCTAACTAAACCTAACCTAGTCGTATAATCGCTTTCTTTTAGCTAATGAACAATTATTGACGGTCGGAGGAATTAACACTGTGTCGTACGCGCACGAAGAAAACCAAAAGTAAGATTAATACGAAAACTTATTTGTTTAGGAGACATTAAGCGTCATACGCGTTTAATCCCCGCGATCTTCTCAGAAATCTGTTACGCGCTCGTCTGCAAAACACGTCGTGTGACGCTATTTTTCATAATATTAAATTTCTGCGTCGGAAGTTTTCCTACATTCGAGGAGGTTTGCTGACAAACGTCGAGTAACAGAAAATACAACAAACAAAAAGCCGGAATCTCACTAATGCTGCGGGTCGCTATTTCGGAAACTAGATATTATTGTTTAATTGAAGGAATTGAAAATTCCTAACGAAAATAACGATTCTGTGTGAGCTCAGTTAAACAACAAAAATTATGTCGTGACGATAGAATTTATTATAATCCCTAAATTAGTTGGCGCTAGAATCGAAAGTAGTAAAAACAATTTAAAACTGTCATAATTGTTATAATTTATAAACTAATACCGGAAAAAACCAACGAAAAATATCGAATATTATGCTATAATCAAAATAACACCATTCTTCAATCTTTTTTTTTTTTTTGTACGCTTTCAGAATCTACCGGACTGATTTTTTTTGAAATTGTTTTATTCAAATAGAAAATTTTGATTTACACGCATAATTTACAAGTCTTAGATAATAAGTTAGTGTGAATTTTTTTCCCAAAAATAGTCGAAAGTATGACCAGTTTTCGAGAATCGCCCAATATTAAACAACTAAATTTAAAAACTGTAACTACCGATTTTTGAAATTTTTTACTTTATGTGTATTTACATGTTGAAGTATTAAATTTTCAAAACTTTTTGTGGAACGTTCAATTTTTTATCGAACAAAAAAATTTAAAATTTTCGAACATTTCAATGTTCTTGGCTCAAAAATTTGCTAAATGTCTTGAAATTCGTGTCGGTTAGGTTAGGTTAGATTTGAATACTACCTTTCGGCATATTCCGAGATAGTTATTGTGGAAGTTATCGTCAAAAATCTAAATCGATTATGTGAAAAACACGTATTCTGTAATTTTTAACGTTTTTTCCTTAATTTTCGATTGTTTATTGTTACTTTTTAATTATTTTACGCGTATGACCCTCAAACTACCGTCCTATCATTAAAGGTGCCGACTTTAAAAATCGGAGCATATTATTTTGAAGAAGTTACCGCGATTACATATAGTGGTAAAAAAAAAAAATAAAATAAAAAAACACCAAGTTGGTTTTGGTGAAAACCGATACATTCTTCTCTACGCTCGGAATCTAAAACGAAAGAGTTTCAAGCGCGATGTTTAAATTAGTATAACACGACAATATCTGCTACGTTGAGCCGCAAAAACATGTTGCGAATAACACGTGTTTTTATTTTTTTTATACATTACGTACGTTAGAATAGTACAATACGATGGCGCACAGGTGTACGCGTAATTAGCAGTGAGCGTTGTCGTTAAAACCGGGCGTTTATAAAAAAATAAAAAAAACGTAACAAAACACATATTATTTGCAATCCGAAAGAAGACCATACATCATCTCATTTGCTGTGCTGTGCAGTTGTTCGAGTGAACGAAAAAATATCGCGTTTGCATTGTCATAATATCGTAAATCGCGTTTTTAAAACAATCGATCTTACGGTGAAAGACCGTGTTTACGTATACTAAAAAATCAGTCTCCGGACTAGGTATTGTTTCGCGGGGACAGCTCTGAAGTTTAAATCGTCGTTATCGATTGCTTCTGAACACGCAATCAATGCGTTATAAAACACAGGTATACCTACCATGTTATACGTAATACATATATTTTTAAATTATTTTTTTACCGGTGTTTTTGGTCCACTCGACACACAAAAACCGGTATCTAGACGAATACACAAAAACGGTTTGTATAGGTTTATATGGCGGCCGTAGGCTATCTCTTCTGAAACTGAAACATTAACTGATTTTTGTTTTGAAATTTTGATTTTTAAAAAAAATATTCATGAAATTCGATTTTCAACAACGCGGTGTCAACCCTAAGAGTATAAAAAATTAATTGATTTTTAAAAATTGGCCAACGACAGCGTGTCGAGCAATACGTTAAAAAGTTTTACGGATCTACAATAAACTAAACTAGCGGTAGAGAACTCGAAATGCGAGATTTCTGAACTGTCGTGTAACGGACTGAAAAATTAGTAAAAAATGTTTTAAATTATATTTTTAAGGGTAAGACCTACTAAATCGTACTCAACTAAGACCATATTTCAAGCAAAAACGAATACAACGATAAACGCGGTGGTGGTTTCGCGTGTCCGGCCGCATAACACGAGTACGCCGTTTTACGGGAAATTTTTCGGATAAAAAAATGTCTGCGACATTATTAATTTATGTCTACACGTGGGATAACGCGCCTCGCGTGCTTATAAATTATTATTGGTATAAAATGCCAATAACAATCATTATAAACATTTACGGCGAATTTGTGTCCAATACGTTATAATTATTATCCATTGTGCCCATATTGTATTATCGCGAGTCTGCTCAGCGTCCGGTTTTCTATTTTTTTTCCGTCCGTTTTTTGTTTTTCGAGCTTTTAATAATTCATACCAACTACTATTACACCGCGTTCCGTATACACCTGCACGGTGATAATAATAATAATAATATGTACAGCGAATATATGTACACACGCCTACACACGTACCCACTATGTATATATTAAATTATGATAAGGTTTGCCTACACAATGCGGAGAGGTTTTTGTGAGGTATTGTTATTAACGGTGCTCCGCGGGCTCACCGAGGGACGCGAATATTATAACAATTATTATTATTATTATTTTTGAATTTTATACAATACGGTTTTTCGTGCGCTGCGAGTGTACACGATAATTGTTGTACCGCCCCGGTTTCGAGCGGCGAACGGTTTCGCTTTTTTTTGGACTGAATCGCGAAATAAAATAAAAAAAGCGCCGGTCTACGCGAGGGTAGTTTGACGGGGTAGCGACTACGCTTTGGCCGGGTCACTGGTTCGGAAGTTGTGGTTCAAACGCGTTGTTTTTTAATTAACTCGGTTGGAAATCATGCGGTAAACTCGTTAAATTCTTTCTTAACGACACGTACGAATTTCAAGTAGACCGGAGCACTTTTGGGAGTTTGACCGTTTATTCCTCAGAACGTAAAAAATAATCGAAACGTTTCAAATAAAGTGACCATCTCGGATCTATCTTTCCAGGTGTCGTACGTTAAAATCGGAGCATTTTTTCTACTAAAAAGTTCAAATCGACGTGTAAAAAACACGTTTCCCGTAGTTGTTTGTCCCTCCCGTAAGACGGTACACGGCCGCCCAAAATAACGAAAATGTCAAAGTTCCATAACTCCCTCAAAAATGATCGAAACCGAATGAAATTTCATCGGAACACTCATAAGACCCTCCTAAACAACACAAATAGATTTAAAGTCGATCGGAGCAAAATCGGCCCGTTTTTTTGTTTTCCTCAGAACTTCGAAAATAATCAAAATTTCAAAAAACGCTTCAACCAAAGTTCCATCTCGGATCTATCATCTTTCTTTCAAGGTATCATACGTTAAAATTGGTGCAGTTTTTCCACTAGAACTTTTGATCACAGAAAGAAAATATACAATACCATTGTAAAACCAATAGGTTCTAAAAAAAATAATAAACATCTTTGTAAAACCATTAGCTTCCTCGCTGACGACGCTCAGAATCTAAAAACTTTTTTTAAACCAGTCCGAAATCGTGCGCGCACGTCATCGTCATACTTGTTATTATTATTATACAACGTGTATTAATCATATTCTATTAAATCGCACGTGATATTTCACGTAAAAAAAAGTGTTCGTTACAATATTCGTCGTACACCCCCGAATGTTTTTTATTGGTATCATACGAGATACTTAACAATATCGCTATAATAATCGGGTGCGGATATGACTATAATGTAATATTACATAGTATTATGGTGGCTCATGGTTGGAGTACCGTTAATTTTTTAATTTTTTTTTGTTTTAACACGGCCAATTGCCAATATATGAATGCTGCAGATGCGTTTCCCCCGACTATATAAAATGAAATCGGTTGTTTTTGTTATACTGTTATTTAAAGAATATATTGTTCATATTTGTAGTTGTTTTCAATTTTTTTTTTTTTTATAATTTGTTACATTAGCTGTTGTGTGTTACTATAGTTCAACCAACTTAAAACCAGATCGTCAGTATACACCTGTTAGCGTATTATTACAGTGATTTATTTTTCATCATTATATTTGTCTTTGAACATTATATTTTACACACGCCCGATATTTTTGTACAGAACTTAAAAATTCCATACATTAAAACGCGGTCGCGCGTGATAACTTGAAGAATTTCTTTTTTATCATTTTTCAATTAATGATCCGAATCTTCGCCGTAGGTGCCTTTTATTTCGTAGATTTAGTAGTGCTGCGAACAAAATGCAAATGTACGTGCAAGTTGCATAGTCTGGTGCACCGCCGTGAAAACATAAAAATTAAAGGTAACGTTATATACTATTATACGATCGCGCATGTATGTTACAATGTTATTGATATTAAACGCGTATTTATCGATAACACTGTCGTTCGTTTAATCGAATGACTCTCGAAATATCCACTGCGTCCACTATGTGTGGCACATCATCTTCAAGAGCAATACCGTAAATCTCACTGCGCGTGATTCGTATATATATATATATACGTAAAATCCTATTGCGGATGATAAACCGAAATCATCTGCGGATTCTCGCGTGTTTCTTAACCGATTTTCGCTTTTTTCGTGTAGATTTTGCGCTTATACACTAAAAAAATGACAAGTTTTAAACGATCGCGTGAATCGAAAATCACAACCACCGCCGTTAACGAATACCCATTGAACGCAATTTTTTTTAGGGTTTGGCGGCCCACTCGCCCTCTCTCGTACAACATTGTACGATACCTACAGTTTCGAAACAAATTCAATGAACCTACTATCTGTCTGTTTCCTCTACACGTTTACCATACAAAATTATGATTCATTTTTGTCGTTATTATTATTCAGGACGTCTTGCAGCGGACGGACACGACGAGGGCACTAAATCACGTAATAAATACGCGCCGTACCGTCCGCGCGTTCCAACAGAAAAGGGTTCGTTAAAATAGTTAGCGACGAAAATCAATAAAGCGTGTTCTAAAAACGCGGAAAAAAAAGTTTCCTGGTACTGCGATGTGTAGCGAGCGATTGATTGGAAATTCAATACGGGTTTTTCAACAAAAAATAATAGACGTCCTTTAAAAAGAAAAAAAAAGTGTTAACTCAACTATCGACGAATAGGATCGACATTTTAAAATAGCCAAGTTTGATCGTGAATATGACACTTTTAAAGAGGTACAAATCGGATACGTCTCGCAAAACCTAAAAATGCATTCTTCTTGAAGACTTTTTTTTCCCGTAACGAATGATTTACGTGTAGGACTCGAGGGATGCTTGAAATTTGTAAATTAATCGCAGCTCTTTAGACGACGTTTTCCACTCGGAGATTGTTTAATTCATTTGTTCAAGTTTGAATTCGCCACGTACAAGAGGGTACACTGTACACGGTACACTGCATTATTATATGTATAAAAACCTAATTCAAAAACGATTTAGAGATTTAATCTCGATAATAGTATTAACGTCAATAACGGAAGACTTCAAAATAATTGTTTAAAATTAACGTTTCCCACAAAACTTGATTTTTTCCAAACATCGTGCGTCGATATATTTTAAAAATTGTTTCGTGTTTAAGACCGTTTTCAAACAATGTGTTTTTTTTTATTCACTCATATTGTTCTTTTTTACCAGCTTAAAAGTCCATTCGGACATTTTTCAATATTTCTCCGTCTGCTTTACACACGTGTCACGGCCACTCTAGTGTTTTGCATCCTCTATAACGTAACATATAATGTAACCGTATCGGGTTTTTCCATATATAGATCGTATAGCTAGTGAAAAAAGATACAGCTTATTTAATAAGCTCATTTCGTCATCGTACATTTATTACAATTTGTAGTATACAGTCTTAAATACAAATACAAATTATACTTCAATTTATACATATATATATATATTCCAATTTGCCGTTCGAATCCCCTTGTTATGCTATGTCAACATCTTTTTGGTTTACTTACAATCAAAATTCAAGCACACAATACGTAATTTTTTTTTTTTTAATTAACCATTATAATAACAAGCGTGCAGTACCTTAACTAGTTACTCAATACATTTTCCGTTTGTGTGTATTCGCGCACGAACCGCAAAATGATGCGAAATATCGCGTTTCATATTGTTCGTTGTCGAAATCTCCGTCAAATCTCTATAGATTTGAATTTATGAATATCAAATAATTCGAACGTGTGACAGCCCCTGGGAATGAGTAAAAAAAAAAAAAACACGCGAGACAGTGCAGCAGTGGTGTTGTTATTATTTGCGTTTCAAAAACTTTTCCATAACGCGTAATATATGCATTGCAATATTGTGAAAATCCGCACGTAACATAGCTGCACCGCGACTGAACTAAAAATATGAGTGGGCGATAATATCGGGTTAATAGAATTGCAAACTCGAAAGAAATGGTAGGTAAATAATATTTACAAAAGATGAACAGCACGATTCAGAGCGAAGTTTCTAAAAACCATAAATTTCATACAACGATTTTCAAACAAAAATTTTCCACTTCCACGGTAAAAATCATCCATCATACATAGGCACGAATAAAAGCGCTAAATAGTTACGCTTAAAGAAACGGTCCTTTTAGTCTCTAAGTGGAGCGTGAAAACTATTTTTTTATTCTTAAAATTACATGTAAATCAAAGTCGAACGTTGTTATAATAACGTTTGTATACATAAAGAATAACAGCCTTTTAATACTATATTAAATTACAATTTTCTTTTACGGAACAACAAAATTTTCGTTTTACTGTCACCATGTCGTGATATTGACTCATTTAATTTCATTCAGATAAGATCGGTCAAGAAATTAATTTTAAAAATATTGTTTTATTCATTTTAAACGTTCGTAGGAAATATTTCGGTTTAGTGCGCATGCGTCTGCAGCGAGTAATTTATAGATTTGAAAATAGGCAATTATCGTACAGATTGAATATACCATTAAAAATGTAAAGTTTGAAATTTTTCCAAAATTATTGGAATCTGCGCCCGCTATTATATATACGTGTAATTATTTCACGATCGATACATTTTCCACACGTCAGTAAATAATATAATATTATAGAAATACGAGTCTTGACTACAAAAACGCGAAATAATATTGTATACATCGCGCAAATCTACCCTTTTGAGGGGCGACAGAAATGGTTTTCCGACTCAAAGGGGCGCTACCGCCCTTATCCTCGACCGACCCTAGGTAAATTATCGTACGTAAATATATTACCGTATATAGTCGTTTAGTAAGTACTTAACCGCGTTAACACGCACTCTAGGGATTCGCCGTAATTCCATAAACCCTCGACGCGGCGATGTTATTTTTCCATTTGGACGGCCGAAAACAGTACGACGGATCGTCCGGAGACCCCGGGGGAAAACACTAGACTGGTATTCGTAATAATTGCGTTTTCGTGGACCGATGTAGGCACACTTCTTAATACGCGAGCTCTACAAAGAGAGGAAAAAACCCCTCTGTGTCATACCTTTCGAATTGATTAATTTTTATAGTTGAATGAGAAAAAAAAAGCCAGGATCACTATCTAGGTCGTGTGGGTGGGTGGGTGGTTTGACGGAGTAGCGATTACACGCTTTGAGCTGGTTTAGAAGTTGTGGTTCAAACGTATTATTTAATATATCTGAGAGCAAGGATAGATCGTTGCCTCAGAAAAAACGATCCTAAGCGAGCCGGGCTGTCTATAGTGTACGTTCTGGTGAATTTTTCGAGAATTCCAACGTTCTATACTTAGCTCGAAACGTTTCGAAATCCCTCGAAACTCTTATCGAATCTGTATCTACCACCTGACTCGTGCTTATGTATAAGTTTCACCTTGTTCTGATCATAATTTAAGGCCAAAAAACTAAACTGATGTGTCGAAAACGTTTGCCGTAATTAATGTTTCTAAATTGTAACTATTTCAAATTTGAATTTTCAAAATTGGAGATCCCTCAAAGTACGATCAGAGTTTATACACTTCTCAGAAAAGGTACCCTTAAAGTTGTTCACAGAAAAAAAAAGCATTACGGTAAAAACCGAACATTAAAAAAAAAAAAAAGTATTTGATTTGGTTCGTTTTATAAGCTTTATACGTCTACTTATCCGTTTTTCTGCGATTTTTGACGCCGTAAAACAATTTTCAACTCGAAACAAACACCTAACTGCGTATTTTTCAAAGACTTGGCTCCTAAGTGCAATTGTAATAATTGGCTCGTGTTTTTGCTAAATTTTTGAGCTAAGTATAGAACTCGGAAATTCTAGAAAAATGTACCAGGACGTATGCTAAACAACTGAGCTCGCTCAGAAT
>CM029362.1:24447253-24459408 GCA_017140985.1 Hormaphis cornu
ATTCTGAGCGAGCTCAGTTGTTTAGCATACGTCCTGGTACATTTTTCAAGAATTTCCGAGTTCTATACTTTGCTCAAAAATTTAGCAAAAAAACGACGTGTTTACAGTTAATTATTAAAATTGCACTTAGGACCCAAGTCTTTGAAAAATACGCAGTTAGCTGTTTGTTTCGAGTTGAAAATTGTTTTACGACGTGAAAAATCGCAGAAAAACGGATAAGTAGACGTATAAAGCTTATAAAACGAACCAAATCAAATACTTTCTTTTTTTTAATGTTCGGTTTTTACCGTAAAGTTTTTTTTTTCTGTGAACAACTTTAAGGGTACCTTTTCTGAGAAGTATATAAACTCTGATCGTACTTTGAGGTACATCCAATTTTGAAAATTCAAATTTGAAAAAGTTACAATTAAGAAACATTAATTACGGCAAACGTTTTTGACACATCACTTTAGTTTTTTGGCCTTGAATAGTGATCAGAACAATGTGAAATTTATACATAAGCACGAGTCAGGTGGTAGATACAGATTCGATAAGAGTTTCGAGGGATTTCGAAACGTTTCGAGCTACGTATAGATCGTTGGTGTTCTCGAAAAATTCACCAGAACGTACACTATAGACAGCCCGGCTCGCTTAGGATCGTTTTTTTCCGAGGCAACGATCTATCCTTGCTCTCAGATATATTAAATAATACGTTTGAACCACAACCTCTAAACCAGCTCAAAGCGTGTAATCGCTACTCCGTCAAACCACCCACCCACCCACACGACCTAGATAGTGATCAGGGCTTTCTTTTTCTCATTCATCTATAAAAATTAATCAATTCGAAAGATATAACACAGAGGGGTTTTTTCCTCTCTTTGTAGAGCTCGCGTATTTTAAGAAGTGTGCCTACATCGGTCCACGAAAACGCAATTATTACGAATACCAGTCTAGTGTTTTCCCCCGGGGTCTCCGGACGATCCGTCGTACTGTTTTCGGCCGTCCAAATGGAAAAATAACATCGCCGCGTCGAGGGTTTATGAAATTTCGGCGAATCCCTAGAGTGCGTGTTAACGCGGTTAAGTACTTACTAAACGACTATATACGGTAATATATTTACGTACGATAATTTACCTAGGGTCGGTCGAGGATAAGGGCGGTAGCGCCCCTTTGAGTCGGAAAACCGTTTCTGTCGCCCCTCAAAAGGGTAGATTTGCGCGATGTATACAATATTATTTCGCGTTTTTGTAGTCCAGACTCGTATTTCTATAATATTATATTATTTACTGACATGAGGAAAATGTATCGATCGTGAAATAATTACACGTATATATAATAGCGGGCGCAGATTCCCATAATTTCGGAAGATTTTCAAACTTTACAAATTTAATGGTATATTCACTCTGTACGATAATTGCCTATTTTCAAATCTATAAATTACTCGCTGCAGACGCATGCGCACTAAACCGAAATATTTCCTACGAACGTTTAAAATGAATAAAACAATATTTTTAAAATTAATTTCTTGACCGATCTTATCTGAATGAAATTAAATGAGTCAATATCACGACATAGTGACAGTAAAACGAAAATTTTGTTGTTCCGTAAAAGAAAATTGTAATTTAATATGGTATTAAAAGGCTGTTATTCTTTATGAATACAAACATTATTATAACAACGTTCGACTTTGATTTATATGTAATTTTAAGAATAAAAAAATAGTTTCCACGCTCCACTTAGAGACTGAAAGGACCGTTTCTTTAAGTGTAACTATTTAGCACTTTTATTCGTGCCTATGTATGATGGATGATTTTTACCGTGGAAGTGGAAAATTTTTGTTTGAAAATCGTTGTATGAAATGTATGGTTTTTAGACACTTCGCTCTGAATCGTGCTGTTCATCTTTTGTAAATATTATTTACCCACCATTTCTTCCGAGTTTGCGATTCTATTAACCCGATATTATCGCCCACTCATATTTTTAGTTCAGTCGCGGTGCAGCTATGTTACGTGTGGATTTTCACAATATTGCAATGCATATATTACGTGTTATGGAAAAGTTTTTGAAACGTAAATAATAACAACACCGCTGCTGCACTGTCTCGCGTTTTTTTTTTTTACTCATTCCCAGGGGCTGTCACACGTTCGAATAATTTGATATTCATAAATTCAAATCTATAGAGATTTGACGGAGATTTCGACAACGAACAATATGAAACGCGATATTTCGCATCATTTTGCGGTTTGTGCGCGAATACACACAACCGGAAAATGTATTGAGTAACTAGTTAATGTACTGCACGCTTGTTATTATAATGGTTAATTAAAAAAAAAAAAAAAAAATACGTATTGTGTGCTTGAATTTTGATTGTAAGTAAACCAAAAAGATGTTGACATACTTAACAAGGGGATTCGAACGGCAAATTGGAATATATGTGTATATATAAATTGAAGTATAATTTGTATTTAAGACTGTATACTACAAATAGTAATAAATGTACGATGACGAAATGAGCTTATTAAATAAGCTGTATCTTTTTTCACTAGCTATACGATCTATATATGGAAAAACCCGATACGGTTACATTATATGTTACGTTATAGAGGATGCAAAACACTAGAGTGGCCGTGACATGTGTGTAAAGCAGACGGAGAAGTATTGAAAAATGTCCAAATGGACTTTTAAGCTGGTGAAAAAGAACAATATGAGTGAATAAAAAAACACATTGTTTGAAAACGGTCTTAAACACGAAACAATTTTTAAAACATATCGACGCACGATGTTTGGAAAAAATCAAATTTTGTGGGAAACGTTAATTTTAAATAATTATTTTGAAGTCTTCCGTTATTGACGTTAATACTATTATCGATATTAAATCTCTAAATCGTTTTTAAATTAGGTTTTTATACATATAATAATGCAGTGTACCGTGTATTCTGGACAGTGTACCCTCTTGTACGTGGCGAATTCAAACTTGGACAAATGAATCTGAAAAACAAATCTCAGGCACCGAGTGGAAAACGTCGTCTAAAGAGCTGTGATTAATTTACAAATTTCAAGCATCCTTCGAGTCCTACACGTAAATCATTCGTTACGGGAAAAAAAAATCTTCAAGAAGGATGCATTTTTAGGTTTTGCGAGACGTATCCGATTTGCACCTCTTTAAAAGTGTCATATTCACGATCAAACTTGGCTATTTTAAAATGTCGATCCTATTCGTCGAGAGTTGAGTTAACACTTTTTTTTTTCTTTTTAAAGGACGTCTATTATTTTTTGTTGAAAAACCCGTATTGAATTTCCAATCAATCGCTACACATCGCAGTACCAGGAAACTTTTTTTTCCGCGTTTTTAGAACACGCTTTATTGATTTTCGTCGCTAACTATTTTAACGAACCCTTTTCTGTTGGAACGCGCGGACGGTACGGCGCGTATTTATTACGTGATTTAGTGCCCTCGTCGTGTCCGTCCGCTGCAAGACGTCCTGAATAATAATAGCGACAAAAATGAATCATAATTTTGTATGGTAAACGTGTAGAGGAAACAGACAGATAGCAGGTTCATTGAATTTGTTTCAAAACTGTAGGTATCGTACAATGTTGTACGAGAGAGGGCAAGGGGGGCCGCCAAACCCTAAAAAAAATTTCGTTCAATGGGTATTCGTTAACGGCGGTCGTTGTGATTTTTCGATTCACGCGATCGTTTAAAACTTGTCATTTTTTTAGTGTATAAGCGCAAAATCTACACGAAAAAAGCGAAAATCGGTTAAGAAACACGCGAGAATCCGCAGATGATTTCGGTTTATCATCCGCAATAAGATTATACGTATATATATATATATACGAATCACGCGCAGTGAGATTTACGGTATTGCTCTTGAAGATGATGTGCCACACATAGTGGACGCAGTGGATATTTCGAGAGTCAATCGATTAAACGAACGACAGTGTTATCGATAAATACTGTTTTTTTTTACGCGTTTAATATCAACAACATTGTAACATACATGCGCGATCGTATAATAGTATATAAAGTTACCTTTAATTTTTATGTTTTCACGGCGGTGCACCAGACTGTGCAACTTGCACGTACATTTGCATTTTGTTCGCGGCACTAATAAATCTACGAAATAACAGGCACCTACGGCGAAGATTCGGATCATTAATTGAAAAATGATAAAAAAGAAATTCTTCAAGTTATCACGCGCGACCGCGTTTTAATGTATGGAATTTTGTAAATTCTGTACAAAAATATTGGGTAAAATATAATGTTCAAAGACAAATATAATGACGAAAAATAAATCGCTGTTATAACACGCTAACAGGTGTATACTAACGATCTGGTTTTAAGTTGGTTGAACTACAGTAACAAACAACAGCTAATGTAACAAATTACAAAAAAAAAAAATTGAAAACAACTACAAATATAAACAATATATACTTTAAATAACAGTATAACAAAAACAACCGATTTCATTTTATATAGTCGGGGGAAACACATCTGCAGCATTCATATATTGGCAATTGGCCGTGTTAAAACAAAAAAAAAATTAAAAAATTCACGGTACTCCAACCATGAGCCACCATAATACTATGTAATATTATATTATAGTCATATCCGCACCCGATTATTATAGCGATATTGTTAAGTATCTCGTATGATACCAGTAAAAAACATTGGGGGGTGTACGACGTATATTATAACGAACACTTTTTTACGTGCGATTTAATAGAATATGATTAATACACGTTGTATAATAATAAAAACAAGTATGATGATGACGTGCGCGCACGATTTCGGACTGGTTTAAAAAAAGTTTTTAGATTCTGAGCGTCGTCAGCGAGGAAGCTAATGGTTTTACAAAGATGTTTATTATTTTTTTTAGAATCTATTGGTTTTACAATGGCATTTTTATTTTCTTTCTGTGATCAAAAGTTCTAGTAGAAAAACTGCACCGATTTTAACGTATGATACCTTGAAAGAAAGATGATGGATCGTACATAATAAAAACAAAAAAACGGACCGATTTTGTTCCGATCGACTTTAAATCTATTTGTGTTGTTCAAGAGAGTCTTATGAGTGTTCCGTTGAAATTTCAGTCGGTTTCGATCGTTTTTGACGGAGTTATGGAACTTTGAAATTTTCGTTATTTTTGGCGGCCGTGTACCGTCTTACGGGAGGGACAAACAACTACGGGAAACGTGTTTTTTACACGTCGATTTGGACTTTTTAGTAGAAAAAATGCTCCGATTTTAACGTACGACACCTGGAAAGATAGATCCGAGATGGTTACTTTATTTGAAACGTTTCGATTATTTTTTACGTTCTGAGTAATAAACGGTCAAACTCCCAAAAGTGCTCCGGTCTACTTGAAATTTGTACGTGTCGTTAAGAAAGAATTTAACGAGTTTACCGCATGGTTTCCAACCGATTATTAAAAAAACAACGCGTTTGAACCACAACTTCCGAACCAGTGACCCGGCCAAAGCGTAGTCGCTACCCCGTCAAACTACCCTCGCATAGACCGGCGCTTTTTTTATTTTATTTCGCGATTCGGTCCAAAAAAAAGCGAAACCGTTCGCCGCTCGAAACCGGGGCGGTACAACAATTATCGTGTACACTCGCACGAAAAACCGTATTGTATAAAATTCAAAAATAATAATAATAATTGTTATAATATTCGCGTCCCTCGGTGAGCCCGCGGAGCACCGTTAATAACAATACCTCACAAAAACCTCTCCGGGCCCGCATTGTGTAGGCTACCTTATCATAATTTTATATATACATAGTGGGTACGTGTGTAGGCGTGTGTACATATATTCGCTGTACATATTATTATTATCACCGTGCAGGTGTATACGGAACGCGGTGTAATAGTAGTTGGTATGAATTATTAAAAGCTCGAAAAACAAAAAACGGACGAAAAAAATAGAAAACCGGACGCTGAGCAGACTCGCGATAATACAATATGGGCACAATGGATAATAATTATAACGTATTGGACACAAATTCGCCGTAAATGTTTATAATAATTGTTATTGGCATTTTATACCAATAATAATTTATACGCACGCGAGGCGCGTTATCCCACGTGTAGACATAAATTAATAATGTCGCAGACATTTTTTTATCCGAAAAATTTCCCGTAAAACGGCGTACGCGTGTTATGCGGCCGGACACGCGAAACCACCACCGCGTTTATCGTTGTATTCGTTTTTGCTTAAAATGTGGTCTTAGTTGAGTACGATTCAGTAGGTCTTACCCTTAAAAATATAATTTAAAACATTTTCTACTAATTTTTCGGTCCGTTACACGACAGTTCAGAAATCTTGCATTTCGAGTTCTCTACCGCTAGTTTAGTTTATTGTAGATCCGTAAAACTCTTTAACGTACTGCTCGACACGCTGTCGTTGGCCAATTTTTAAAAATCAATTAATTTTTTATACTGTTAGGGTTGACATCGCGTTGTCGAATTTCATGAATAATTTTTTTTTTTTTTTAAAAATCAAAATTTCGAAACAAAAATCAGTTAATGTTTCAGTTTCAGAAGAGATAGCCTACGGCCGCTATATAAACCTATACAAACCGTTTTTGTGTATTTGTCTAGATACCGGTTTTTGTGTGTCGAGTGGACCAAAAACACCGGTAAAAAAATAATTTAAAAATATATATGTATTACGTATAACATGGTAGGTATTCCCGTGTTTTATAATGCATTGATTGCGTGTTCAGAAGCAATCGATAATGACGATTTATTGTTTAAACTTCAGAGCTGTCCCCGCGAAACAATACCTAGTCCGGAGACTGATTTTTTAGTATACGTAAACACGGTCTTTCGCCGTAAGATCGATTGTTTTAAAAACGCAATTTACGATATTATGACAATGCAAACACGATAGTTTTTTTGTTCACTCGAACAACTGCACAGTTGATGTATGGTCTTCTTTCGGATTGCAAATAATATGTGTTTTGTTACGTTTTTTTTTTGTTTTTATAAACGCCCGGTCTTAACGACAACGCTCACTGCTAATTACGTGTACACCTGTGCGCCATCGTATTGTACTATTCTAACGTACGTAACGTATAAAAAAATTAAAAACACGTGTTATTCGCAACATGTTTTTGCGGCTCAACGTAGTAGCAGATATTGTCGTGTTATACTAATTTAAACATCGCGCTTGAAATTTTTTCGTTTTAGACTCTGAACGTAGAGAAGAATGTATCGGTTTTCACCAAAACCAACTTGGTGTTTTTTTATTTTTTTTTTTTACCACTATATGTAATCGCGGTAACTTCTTCAAAATAATATGCTCCGATTTTTAAAGTCGGCACCTTTAATGATAGGACGGTAGTTTGAGGGTCATACGCGTAAAAAAATTAAAAAGTAACAATAAACAATCGAAAATTAAGGAAAATAAAAATTACAACATACGTGTTTTTCGCATAATCGATTTAGATTTTTGGCCATAACTTCCACAATAACAATCTCGAAATATGCCGAAAGGTAGTATTTAAATCTAACCTAACCTAACCGACACGAATTACAAGACATTTAGCAAATTTTTGAGCCAAGAACATTGAAATGTTCGAAAATTTTAAATTTTTTTGTTCGATAAAAAATTGAACGTTCCACAAAAAACTTTGAAAATTTAATACTTCAACATGTAAATACACATAAACTAAAAAATTTCAAAAATCGGTAGTCACAGTTTTTAAATTTAGTTGTTTAATATTGGCCGATTCTCGAAAACTGGTCATACTTTCGACTATTTTTGGGAAAAAAGTTCACACTAATTTATTATCTAATATTTGTAAATTATGCGTGTAAAACAAAATTTTCTATTTGAATAAAATAATTTTAAAAAAAAATCAGTCCGGTAGATTCTGAAAGCGTACAAAAAAAAAAAAGAATTAAAGAATGGTGTTATTTTGATTATAGCATAATATTCGATATTTCTCGTTGGTTTTTTCCGGTATTAGTTTAAAAATTATAACAATTATGACAGTTTTAAATTGTTTTTACTACTTTCGATTCTAGCGCCAACCAATTTAGGAATTATAATAAATTCTATCGTTACGACATAATTTTTATAGTTTAACTGAGCTCACACAGAATCGTTATTTTCGTTAGAAATTTTCAATTCCTTCAATTAAACAGTAATACAATATCTAGTTTCCGAAATAACGACCCACAGCATTAGTGAGATTCCGGCTTTTGTTTGTTGTATTTTCTGTTACTCGACGTTTGTCAGCAAACCTCCTCGAATGTAGGAAAACTTCCGACGCAGAAATTTAATATTATGAAAAATAGCGTCGCACGACGTGTTTTGCAGACGAGCGCGTAACAGATTTCTGAGAAGATCGCGGGGATTAAACGCGTATGACGCTTAATGTCTCCTAAACAAATAAGTTTTCGTATTAATCTTACTTTTGGTTTTCTTCGCGCGCGTACGACACTGTTAATTCCTCCGACCTTCAATAATTGTTCATTATGATATTAGCTAAAAGAAAGCGATCGTACGACTAGGTTAGGTTTAGTTAGATTTTATACATTAAACTCGTGAGCGAAAATAGAGCGAAAAGAACCATCTCGATACCTTAGTTCCTTCACAACCGAAACAATAATTAAGCGATCATTAAATAACGACTATACGATTCGGAATACCTGTATACTCTGACGTTTAAAAAAACGTTCTTGAAATTTAATTTTTAACGACGAGGTCAACCCTGATAAGTAAAAAAAAAATCAACTTTCAAAAATAGACCAACGATATCGAGCTGTACGTATAGATTGTACGTTTCAGAGTTACAATGGGAAATGACTAAAAAAAAACGTAAAATTTCGATATTCGATCCGTCGTAACCGGGTAAAAAACAAATAAAAAATTGTTTCGTACATTTTTTAGGTTCGTCGTGTACGCCTAGTGTCGGTACTATAGGTATATTCGACTGAATCGAGCAAAAAACGAGTTAAAAGTTTGCCACGATATCGGCCCATCTCTTAATCGGAAAACGTATATTATTATGTTCTCAAACTGCGAAACGGTTCAACGCGTTACGAAACCACGTATGCAAACGTTGTTCGCACTTGGTCCCCGTACGATATTTCACTCGTATTCACACACACACGTTACGCATGTCGTTTATTGTTGGCGAAAAAAAAAAATAATAATGAAAAAAACTGGCCGCTCGTCAAGTGCTGCGTCGTCGCGGTAGAATTTAATTCTTTTTTTTGTCATCACACAACTGTCATTAGTATACAGGTACGGTACGGAACAGTATACTATAATGTATGTTATTAGCCATCGGTTACACACCCGTTTCCTGTTGTTCGAACGTTGCGAGAAACGTAACACGGTTTCGACGGTGAATAATACGTATAATCGTTATTAATACGTCGCGAACGGTCCTGAACAATATATCGATAATACGTCGAACTTGAAAAAAAAAAAAATGGAACGACAGCCGCGTAACAAATAAAAAATTGAAAATTGTTACATAATTATTTAACGTCCATCGTTCACCGTTCCGTTTGTTCGTCGACTGCGTTTCGCAATAACGCGTTTCGCGACAGCAACAAAACAATGTTACAACGCGTCGTTGCGAAATCGCGCTCGTATCTTTTCAACATTTTTCGCTGCCCGATGTATTGTGTTAAAAGAAAATCACCAAAAAAATTTCCGTCGGACGCTTGTGAATTCATCATTAAAATGACACTCGTATTAGACTGAAAAAAGTAACGTCTTAATGGTTTTCGGAGACCGCAAAACAACAAGTCTCGCGAGTTTCTAGTTCATCACGCCGCGATCTTGTTGTTTTTTTTCAATCACGTTACAGAACGATATTTCAACATTTGTCTGCGTATAGGTTTTTCAAAGATGTAAATCGTTTAAAAAAAAACCGTATTACACTCGACGAGTGAAAACGGAGGGAACAAAATCGGGTGATACAGTCGTTATTTCAAGTAGATCGTTCGACGCGTTAGAAACATTCCTGTAATTTTGCGTGTGATGACGAACAGAGGAAGAGAGCGCCCGTTAAACGAGCGAAACCGAACACGTTTTAATAGTTTGTACTTGGTTGGTCGTTAACTTTTTGAAATGTCGCGAAACAATCGCTTCGAAAGGTTTGTAAAAGTCGAGAATTTCAAGAATAATAATCATAAAACGTTAAAAGAGACACGATATCGTATCATGTAGGCGAAATCCCGGGTTGGGTTGTGTGGGACCCCCGACGAGTTTAAAAACTGTCGCCGCCGGTAAGGCGAAAAACGTACATTCTATATCTAAAAAAAAAAAAAATGGCCCTTTTAAAATTTACAATTTTCACTCAACGCGAAAGCGAAATCGTAAACGATAAAAACAGCAGTAAAAACGTAACGCGGACGTACACCACCGAGCGAAAAAAGATGTCTCGACCGTAAAAACTTTGTCGATTACGTCGGGAGCCCAATGGACCATATTACATGTTACACAATGCGATTTCGTATTACATCCGTATTACAGTAGGTATAATATATATATATATATATTGTACTTCAGACGTACATGTGCAAAAGTTTCGCGTTTATATTAACTTGTTTGTCAAACGCGGCGGTGTAGTAAGGCAGTCGGCCGCATAAAAAATAATACAGTATCGTGGATAATGTGCAAAAAAAAAAAAGGTAGTAAATTTGTGGTCGGTTGAGAAGTTTTTTGGCGCTTTGGAGCTCCTTTGAAGTAGATCTGCAATGTTTCGGAAGTGGTGGCTTAAACTCGTCGTTCGATATCTGAAAGCGACGATAGCGGTGGTTTTTCATTGCGTTCGAAAAAACGATTCTGAACGAGCTCAGTAATCTGGCGTATGTCCTAGTGAAAACCAAATTTAACAATTAAAAACTACCTGAAATACGACTTTTTTTTAGGCTACACCAAACAACTTCTCAACCGGTCTCGAGTTTACTCCTTTTCTTTTTTTTTTTTATACAAAATATCTACTATAATATGTTTATGTTGTGGTATACATAAATTACTGCATGAAAAGATCGGAGCACTTCTCACGTATTAGTGAGTTACGAAATTTTTTTTGATACAATTATTCACGTTTTATATGAGTGCAGAGCGATACGGCCAATTTATTGCCAATTTTCCAGTTTAACAACTAGGAACCAAACAAAATATCACGGTATCGGTATCGATCCCGCCGGACCAATACTCGCCTCTCCGTAGGGGTTTTTAGTCTGAATTTGTGTGTTTTCGGATTAAAACTCGCTTAGTATTTTAAAAATTTCATCGAACTAATATAAATCAAATTTCCTAACTTTTTTGTGCTAAATGCGAACTGATGAGATCGCTCGAAAACACAAATGATGTTCCAATAAAACATATGTAATATGTGTATGTTATAATAAAATGATTTTCAAAAAAAAACAATACATTCTTCGTTGCGCTCAGAACGTAAAAGAATGGAAGAAAAAAATGTAGGAATGAAAGATACAAAATTTTAAGCAGGTCTTAAATGTATCTAGGTCGCATTTGTAATCTGATCGTGCGTGATTGTTTTGTATGAGGTTAATATAGCTAGAAATTCTACGTTAAATTTGTAAGCGATATTAGGAATCGCTTACGAAAATAACGATTCTGAACGGAGTTTACGCTTTAAATGAAATTCGTTCAGAATTCACAACAACACAGACGGTTTTAGTGTAAATGCGACAGAGTTCTCATATATTATAACCGGGACTGTAAATTTTATGCGTTTGCACGATTTTTAATAATTTTTCCTTTGGTATTTATGGTCCATTTCGTTCAAACGTTTTTGTTTACAATAGGCGCGAGCTTTTTAAATGTTAACGAATTTATTCAATTTTTTAGTCAGGAATTTCACCCGGGCATTTTTAATACCTAAGTATAGCCCATGGGACATCCATAATATAATATAGGTACGATGAATATTTTCGTTTTTTTCATACGGTACAGAACAACGCTGGAAAAGTGTAAAAAAATAATTTTTTTTGATAAAGAAATTTTTGTAAAGCATTTATTGGAATTTTCAGTGGATATTTTGGAATTTTTCAAAGCGTATTTTAAAACATATTTCTCCTGTTTTTCGTACATAAATGCAAATGCATATTTAGCACTTTTTTTAGTGTACGTTAAACTCAAAGCCCTGATTATGACACGACGTATTATGTTAAACT
>CM029363.1:46106-56906 GCA_017140985.1 Hormaphis cornu
AAAAAAAAAATCATGTTAAAACTAATGCATTTTTCGCTACACTCTAAATTTAAAAGTTTATTGCAAAAACATATTGTTCAATAATGCATGTATAGATTCTTCACATCGCGTATGATTTATCATCTTTTGCGTATTAATCATTCGCAGAAAAGTTTTTAGCAAAACCTCACTGTTAAACTAAGTTTTGGTGGCTATCTGAAAGTTCGAGTTGTCTCTGAATGTTTTAAAGAAATGAAACGTCGGAAGTCGTTATGTGTTACGAACTTTAATAATAATATAATAATAGTATACGCGTCACAAAAGTGGATTTAACGTACTTATCTAAAATGCATTTATAACGAGCTAAAAGTTTTCTTCGAATATGATTTGAATATTTCATTCGGTTTTTTACAACTAGTTTTAAAATTATGTTCCGTATTTTTTTATGAATCAATTAAGATAAATATTTTTTATGTTGGTCGACATTTCTTAAAAATACTGAGATATAGTATTACGATTTCAACTGTTTTGTTTAGCGTTCTCGAAAACTGAACTTTAATAAATGTATTTTTACGCGTGTATACATATAGTAACATGGCCCATTTTTAATTTCACAAGATAATTATGGTAATCTTTTATTTTTTGCCACTATCATTAAGCTTTAACTTCGTAAACGTGTTATGTTTACGTTCTTTTGTTGTTGAAAACATTATACAGCGTTAGTCAATTGGAGTGGCTAAGAAATACGGTTAAAAAAAAAAACTTTTTTCATTTTCTAATACAATGTTTAATGAAATTATAGATTAAAATTTCATTAAATTTCCAGATTGCTACAATGCATATAAAATTAAGCGTGGACAGTTGGAGCTCAAATCAATAATAATATAATAATAATCTGTACACTGTGTTGTATCTTCATATTTTTAATAGCGATTGCTATGATTAATAATAATTAGTACCGAAAATTGAAATTTTTAAAAATTATAATCATTAGCCCTACTCAAGTATACCGAAGTTAAGATCATCTATTTAAACATTACGGTCGCACACGTCACTTTTGAATTTTTAAAAGCGGGCGTTTCTTTTGTGTCATCGCCATATATAAGCTCACAGAAATTTTTCATTGTGACGATTTTAATATTATCGTCTAGGCATGTACGTTTTGCGAGGTAATATAATATTATACTTTTCAATGTACCTATATGATTGATTTAAAAAAAAAAAATTGTCCAAAAGTCAGTACCTCCAATGAAAGTTCTAATGTGTCGTACGGTGGTCCTTTAGATGAAGCTTGTTTTGAAATTTCGCTTACTCATTAAGTTTTACCTCAAAAACAAAAAAAAAAAACGAGAATTTTTACGGCGAAAAATTTGAAATTTTCAGGTTTGTAATGACGTTTCCGGGTAGAAGGAGTGCTCCAATCGTAACGTTGAATTACACAAAATGACATTAAATACATCACTAATAATGATCGAAACAAGCCGAAACTTTTAGGTAATACTTAAATCGGTAAAATACCCGGGTTCGATAAAATTTTCAAGTGATTTCAATTGAGGCAAGTACAGAACTTTGAAATTCTCGAAAAAATGTATCCGGACGTATGCTCTCAGACGTAACTGAGCCGCTCGCTCGTTTCTTTTTTTCGAAGGCAATGTTTATTGTGGTTTTTATAAATTTTAACACTATTGAAACGCGGGTGTGAAGGCCGCGGTATTAAAAAGCGAGCGAAATAAAACTCGCCGCGATAATTTGTATTCGTCGAAGAAGATACGAAATTTACGTGGTGTATCCAAGGCGACCGCGCCATAACGATTATTTCATTTAATCAGAGAGGCTCGCGTCCTCCCAACCCTCGCGACAGCGCGCTGAATATACACGACAAAAGATATTTCTTTATTCCGGTCTTGATTTCGTTATCACTCACAGTACCCACCGAAAGAAATTCATAAACATTAAAAAAAATATATACATCGTTCTTTCTCGCTTTCGCGATGTCTTCCGCACACGGCGGGAACGGGAACCGAAATCTCGCGTTTGCCCAGAACATTACTTTTTATATACACCGTGGACAACGAAACAGATTACAATAATATTATTATTATTAAAATGCGGAATTTGTTGAACCGATTTTTTAAACGAATCTCCGAGAACAGAGATACTTCTTAACGACGCTCTGGCGCTTTAATGAAAAACAAATGTTACTATAAAACCCATTGTTCGCCGCACAATATTTTGTTATACGTATATAGTAGTAGTATCCGACGTCTTGTCATTTATATAACATTCTAGAAAACGTACACTCAAAACTCGATACCACTTATATTATTATCGCACACCAATTATAATAATATTTGTATTATCACGGTTTCATATTTTTTCGAAGTAGTTTCTGAGACCGTCTCTGTATAAAAATATATCGTTGGCATTTTATCAATGTGTCTAAAAACAAACGACTAACAAAGATGGATAATGCCCTCGTTTTTATTTTTCGACGTCACCGTAATTTTGAAAAATTTAAATTAATGTCAAGATATTTCAAACGATATTTTCTTTTCCTTATTTGTACTCGTTTCATTTTAAAAATATGTTCTAAATATTTACAAACGTATTTACATTAAATACTATGTAAGTTACGCAACGTATATACCTACTGGAAGTTTGTTCTATTCAATTTCCATAAAAAAAGTTATACTCTGCTTACGGTTTTCGACGGAGAGTTTTATTTTGTTTTTCCAAAAAATATTTTGAAAATTTCGATTCTTAGTTACATTTTTTTGAAATTTAAAATACGTAGAAAAAAGTTTTATTGGGTGACGCGAAAAAATTCAAATAACCCACACACTATTGTACGATACGACTGCAGTTATATTTAATCGATACTATGTATCGGTTTTATCAATAGAAACAACAATCACGGTTATTGGTCGTTTTAGTTAAGTAGAATGAAATTTACCAAAGTATTACCGTTACTATTTCGCTTTGAATTATGCGGGAAATGATTAATCGGCGTCTGGTGCTATGAATTATATCGGCGGAACGCAGATTTACCGATGGTTATAATAAAATACGTATAAATTATTCCATCGGGGTTTTAAAGGTGTGGTACGTTTATAATTTATTCGTGCCGTCTATTTTGAGTTTAGCATACCTAAGCTTAACGTGCGCGTTGGTATTTGTCTACTACTTACGAAAAATCAGTGGCGGCTATCTGATTTTTTACCAGTTGAAATCACGGCTATACGGGTGAGTACTAAGGGCTGGTGATTGATACCTGCAGATGTTTATCACGAACAAGCAGTTTTTGTTGTTTTAGTTATTAGTCAAACGATGTAATTCGTTGTTCAAGTGGGCTGTTTTTTCGATCGATCATGCGGTTTATTCAGAAACACCAGGATAGCGAAACAATATTGAATGCAATAAGTCGATTTATTTCTATTCCGTTCTTCGATAAAACGCGACCATCGACTACGTTTTGGAATGTATAATGTACATTTTTGTTAGAGCGTAGTACATTTTGTTGCTGATATAGTATAACGCGTACTATTTGTTTGTGCGAGACAAACGATAGAAAACACTACTTATTGATAAGTTGGAAGTGGTCCAACGACCGTTCCTTCTTTTAATGGCCTTTAAAACGGGTCCTCGAAAATGTATGTCGTTGGATTCGATTGCGTTTCGGCATAACTCATGTGATGTTTCAACCGAAAAGAAATGCTGCAGCACTCGGGGCAGGAATATTTTATTGCGGTTCTTTTGTTTCGTTTTTCGTTCGGTACGTGGTTTTTAATTTATCGAATTCTTCTTACGACGTCCACGCTTATCGTCGGTACATCACGATAATATCCAAACGAATTGAATAGTAAAATCGAGATGACGTTACACACTATCAACGCGGTTTAGCAGCTATAAAACTTAATTTTTTCAATTAAATCGTATCGAAATAAATTATAAGTATCCAGGTCAGTTCATTTTTAAGATTTGTTACGTCGGATTTGTTTACGTAAAACACCACAATATGGCGTCAAACGTATCTATTTTGTCGACTTTTTATAAAGTTTAGTTGTAAAATAAGTTTTCTAACCGTACAAAATCTTGTCAGTTTTGTGAAAAACATTTTTTTTCTTCTAGACTCAAAAGTATCCCGGTCGAGATAGAATATTTCTATTAGTTTGTTTTTCTTTTCGCCCGTTGTTGAACGGTCGGATAAGTAAGAATGGGGTCTACTGCAGCAATTGATGCTAAACCCTATTATTGCTTGGTGTATATCTTTGTTTGTAAATAAAAATGAACCGTTGTGTGGTTTTTATACGCCGACCACGCAAAAGTAGGTACGATATATATATATATATATACAAAACTGAAATAAAATAAAAAGTAATGGGAAGAATAGACCGCAATCGTAGATAATTCTGGCATCGTATCGGCAGACATTCACTTTCATTATTTAAAAAACGTCTTCGATTGTATTCTGTTGTTCGTTCGGTCCGCTGTAAAGTATTGACTATACATTTATGAAGTTTTATCTCTTTTATTGACTTTCGCATTTTATCACGACCTCGAGGTACCTATCTATTAAAAACAATCGTGGCTATTATAAAATAGACCGAGTTTATTCTATAGTAAACACGTGAAAATTAACAGCAGGAAACTACAAATTTTTAGTTGATTATTCCAATACACGCGTAATCATTATTTCTTGAATATATATTTTAAACACGTTTGCGGAAAACTATTTAGTGTTAGCTATATGATCACATAATATTTCTTTGTGTGTAATGAGTTTAACCATAACACCACAATAATATACGTATTATGAAATCAAGCGTCAATTTAATATTATGATAGGTACAGTTAATTATATCGTAATTAATTTGTTTTTGTTAATTTTACATTTCCGTCTAGGGTTTTGTGTTTATTTCACTGTAACGAGTGGAATTTTACTCCCGAAACAAAGTAAACGAACGACTTTGTTTGTTCAGCACGCACAGATAAACAATCGTAATTAGTGCACAATTTTTTCAAACATACTTAGGTCGCGATATTGTTTACTCGCAGTAAATTAGTTTTGACGACACATCCGTGAAACATTTCAAAAGTGCGCTGTACTCAGTCGTTAAAAATAATAATCCACGTGTACCTACATTTAATGACGAAAGCACAATATTATGGCGTTTTGAATATTTTAGCCAATACTTAAACATTTTTATGATAATTAGAAAGTAAGCAAAAACGGTTACTTTTATGAGCTTTGGTGATTTCGTATAGACACTACCGATTCCCTCCGGTGCTAAAAACAGTGTTTACGGTCAATTATGTTTCCTTCAGACTTTATTATTTTTTCTGAATAAAATACGAGAATTTCTAAGTATAATTATATCGATGCGTGTATGGTTTGATTTCGTCGTTACTTGTACCGTACATAATATTGTGGTGTATCTGTGCCAAATTTTTTTCGTTGAGAATTTCAATGTTAAGTTTGAAACTTTTACTGAACTCACGATTGCTACTACAACGAGTTAGTGGATTAGCGCACAACTACGAATAATAAAAAAACAAGTATTTCTAACAATACGAGTATTATAAATAAATAAATAATATAAATTTTTTAAATCCTATTAAGAATTAACACGTACACGACCAATTGTGATCTCGGAAAAATTATTCATATACCGAAAGCAAATACATTTTTTGAAGAGTACGTTCTAGTTTAAAAAAGCCGGGATCACTCTAGGTTGCGTGGGTAGTCTGACGCAGTAGCGACTACGTTTCGGGTGGGTACGGAAGTTGTGGTTCAAACGTGTTATTTAATATCCAACGATAAACCGTTGAAAATACGATTCTGAGCGAGCTCTGCAGTTGTGTGATATGCGTCTTGGACCTTGGTGAATTTTTCGAGAACTTCCGAGTCCTATACAAACATTTTTTTTGTAACTTTTATCGAACCTGCACTACGCTACCGATTTGAATATTCGTGTACAAGTTTCGTCCGATCATTATTTTAGACGACGAAAAGCTACATCGATACGTGTGACGCGGCGATCTGGCCGATAAAATTTATAGTTGTAATCTCAACTTTTATGTGGTATTCGACGTAATACGATTGGACTCCTTCTACTTCTTTTTTTTTTCGGTTTTTAGTGTAAAACTCAAAAAGCGAGCAAAAATAAAAAAAAAATGAAAAACTTCAATCAAAGTACCACCCAAGTCCATGGACCTCGCGTTACTCTGGACTTTGAAAATCGGTGCGAATTCTATCGACGCGAAAAGTCGTACGAACATCGCTCGGAATCTGACTACTTCAAGTCCAGTTACCGTGATAATTCGACTTCGGGACAGTACGTGCGATTTCCGACATTTTTAACGAGCGATTAACTATATAGTTTTCTGCACCGAAGCAGAGACTGGACGGCCATATTAACACGCTGTGTGTGTTTGCGGGTCGTTTTGAAGTTTTGAAAATACAGACGTCGCGTACGTAAACGAACGAAGCCCTAAACTATCTCGCCGCTCGTTTCGCGGTCGTACGCAAAGTCGGTTGCCCGGACGGCGCAACAAAGACGATAACCGAAACGGGAGATTCGTACGGACATTATAACGATACGGTCGTTTGAAAAGTTTATAACGAGGTGAAGACGTTTCGAAGTGGGTACTTTTTATTGTTATACCTAAACCCGCGTTTCAATAAATGTGGACGAAACAGCGACGGTTCCTCCGCGAGACCGTTGATTATCCCAACGGAAAATATCGTGTTACGCGCGAGTTTCACGGCGAATTATTCGACCTGTATCTGCGAAATACCGTGTTATTGCACGCCCGTATTTTTTTCTCACCCAAAACGCGAGCGCTCTAGTGTCTCGCCGACAAAATGCGTTTTATTTTTCTCGGCGAAATCGTTCCTACATTACTACTACACAGCGTTTTAAAACGCACGCCTGTATTAATTATAAACGCGAAATGATTTTCGTTTTTTTTAATTAAAAATATTCGTGACGCCATAACGAATACGCGTGGGTGACGTCATCGCCTAACTACCGTCTCCCGTATTTATCGGCGATACGTACGGATTGTACCGTGCAATGTTTTCGCCGCGCGTTTCTCGGAATGTTCGAACGGAGGTTTTATTGAAAACAATTAAACGGTTTTCACAGAATGCGCGAATCTAACCGGGATTCTAAACGCGTACTATACACACCTATAAACGACAATGTTTACGTCGTGTAAAAACGAGCGCGAAAATATACGAGTGTGATGAACGAGATATACTTTTATTTTTGACTTGGAAAAAAAAAGAACTCCGTCCGAATATTTTCAACCGTTTGACCGAGCACGACGCGTATCTCGAAATCGGTGGCGGACGTGGTGCGATCATAAAATACTCGAGCTTTTCGTTTTTTCGTACCGATACATCGACATTTTAGTTTCGCTCTAGAAAACACCTACCCACACGACGGGATTAGAAGAAGAAAAACACCTTATGAGCATCGCGAGCTCTCTGAAAAAAAAATATCACGCCGCTTTCACGTTATGTCCAAAACGAAGACGGTTCGCGTACGCCGGTTCGTGATTTTTTTTATTCTTCTATTACTCGTCAAAATCGCCTTAACCCAACTAACCGTCTTTTTCGTTTTCGTACACCGTTCGGACGAAAAAAAAAAACAATTTACTATAGCGGATATTTGCGGAGCGTAGGCGGACGGACGTGGATTTTTTCTCGCGAAATCCCGCGTACGAGTCGGCGGCGCGGGGAAGACGCGACTTCGGGAAATCGCTCGTTTTTTTTCTCGCGGCGCGCAAACGTCCGTCGGCAAATTATCAATCGTCGGACCCGAAACGGAACGAACGATTCGCCGGGCCGGGTTCGGGACGTATTACGACAACGTATTCTGCAGGCGACCGCGGGGTTCGGAGATTAATTAATTAATTATTAATCGTCGTATTAGCAGCCACGATCTTGCGGATCTCGTTATTCCCGCGCCCACGTGGGTAGGTAGAGTACGAATTATCTCGCGCGGAAATCGTCGAATTTCGTCGCGCCGAAACGATAACAGCGATAGTTATGACAATTGTGTCGTCGTAATAGTTCACGAGAAAAATTTCGTCCGTGTTCCGGAAAACCGTCCGTTTCGAAAACGTAGGGCAGGGTCACCTGTGTCATCGGACCGCTCGAATCTCGGGACGTGGGCGCGAACACTATTTTTTTGCCATCAAAACGTCGTGTAAGTCGGCCCGAAGACGAACAAATCCTCGGGATGCCCCTGTCCGGCCGCGGACGGTTCTCGATCCGCAAGCTCTCCGAGTTGACCGAAGAACGATTTCGTTCGCATCGTGTTTCAAAAGTAGATTTTTAAATTTACTACCTGCGCGTTATTATTATTAGTATAGTTACGTGTACACCGGACGCGTCGCTCTGCACAACAACAGTTGGCTCTAAAAAAATAATAAACACCACCGAACGTATTATTAATGCTGCACGCCTACCGCGCGGTAACGCCCTATCTATTCCGGCCGTTTTCTCGCGCCGTCCATAATTCAACGGCCAAAGCTGCAGAAAGGCGCGACCGCCGCCAGGTGATCCAACCAATAATAATAATAATCGAAAACAATAAAACAACAATAATTATTACGCTATATTTTCGTCGTCGTCGTAAATATTGTACAGAGAAGCGCCGCTGTAATAATAATGTTCGGCGGCGATATAATAATAATATTGTTTTGTGTCGTTCGCGCACACGTCGTGTCCGCCGTTAATTTATTTCCAGCGCCATCCATCGGCGCGAGTCGTTTTTCGTCCCGATTATCATCGCCGCGTCAACGTCAGAGACACGTTAACCACCGCGATATATTATTATCACTCCCTCGCCTCGATCGTTTCCGTACACTATCCGTCCGTCGGCTGCCGCGTATCGCGCGCTTTTCACGACCAGTGCCGCCACTCTCCCGCGCGCGGGGATACACGATGATTTATCTCCCCGATCGTTTCAGGCGTGTCGCGAGATTTCCGTTTTTATCTCTCCGTTTTTTCACCGCAAATATGAAAAAAGAAATTTAAACCACGTATCGGTTTTTTGTTTGCGCTGTTCCGCGATCGCGGGTGATTTATCGTCCCGTAACCCGCGTCCGTGTGTGCATACGAATGTTGAACGAATTAAAACAATACGATACTACCATCTCGAGAGTAGGAATCGCGATTACGGTGTCCTCCTGCGGGGCTTACAGAACACGTTGAACGACTCGCGTAAATGTGACATTAAAAGACGTTACTGCGTGCGTGACGAACGTATGATCTTCAGCCGATTTTATGTCGTGTGAAAACGCGTCGTTTCTCTCCCGGGCACTTTTCAGTCGAACACTGTACTCTTTTTACGTACACGAAAACGCTGTTGTCGATATCGCCGAGGGTTTTTTTTTTCACGTTCTGTTGTAATATTTGGAAAACGACGAGTAATTTTTGTCGAATGTTTTGCGCACAGGTACAATTTATAGTACGTGTATAATATCCGTACCGACATTCTACAGACGCCAACTGATCCACCTCAACACAAACATGTTCATAGTGTAAACAGTACATTGTATGGCTCTTAACAGTGTAGTGATTATACGTACGACGGGAAAAAAGTTTTGTCCGATCGCTTAGTGTTCGGTGTAAAAACGATTGGTTGTATTAGGCTTAAGAATCTCGTTTTGTCTACAATTTAAATCAACGATACTGTATTTACATATCGTACGAAGAACAACGCGCGTTAACGATTTTTAACCGTAGAAAATTCTGACAGCAATAAAAGAACGGTCATCAAGAAGATCAGGAAATCTAGAAAAACGTTTTCGATCGTCCTGGGAGTTATAAATTTTAGAAACTGTTTGAATTTTTCTTTACGGAAGAAACTTCACTTCGGATTTCGGCAGTAGGTACGGTAAAATTCATCTTAAATAACTGTTATCGCTCCGTTCGCATGAAAAGATAGCTTTTAAGTAAGGCTGGTTATCAACTCTTTATAAGTTAAAAAGTCAAGTTGATTGAACTCGTCTAAACTTATTAATTTTTTTTTTTTAATTCAACGCGTCAACTTTCGGTTGAACTGTAATAGTTTGAATTTTTTTTTTAAAACTCTTTTAAAATAGTATTAGTAAAAAGGAAAATACGAAAAAAGTCTTTAAAGCGGAGAAAACGTCGTACTAGGTAAAAGAACTACGGCATAACGAAATACGTTTTTTTGTAAAACTGTTATCTTTATTTTAAGTCGAGTTCATTTTCATTTTTACGTTAGATAACTTTTGATTTGACAAAATCAAAACAACTATCTTTTACTTAACTTTTTTGTTTTTTCGATCAACTACGCACCTGCGGGCGTGAAAGTTCCCGGTGCAAAATAAAAATTCTCATATTACTGTAAATTCCCATACAACAATGTCCTGACAAACCTACGGTTTCGAATGCTCCTGAAAATTCGTTTTTTTTCACCGTTCTCGATTATTCGAGAGTTAAAAAAAAATCGGTCCTGTGCTTCGATCCCGATCGTCCTACGAATTTTTAGTTTTTGACGTCTTGTGCACTGAATCGACGTTTGATGCCGAGCAGTCCGGCGGGTGTGTCCAGAGGTCCGTTTCGTCGAAATCGAGAACCTTTCCACCGCGCCGGTTAATCCCCGTCGCCGACGGCCGTCTCTAGTGTATATAACGTGCCGCCCAGCGGATATTCGCTCGGCCGCCGCTGTCACCTTATTTTCGCCGTCGGCTTACGCCCGTCAATTAGTCAATCTCCAGACGCACGTTATTTGCCGTATAAGTTGGCCGTGGTAGAACGGAAGAAAAAGAACGGAAGAA
>CM029363.1:71132-82074 GCA_017140985.1 Hormaphis cornu
CATAAATAAAAAATTCTATTACTCGATGATGGATAAATTTCTAACGTTGTGGCCAAGATAAAAATTATTTTTGCGATTTTCATTGCGGTGAACAAACGTTTTGTGAACGTTTCCAGGGACTCTCTGTCCCATTGTGTATACAATGTGAAATCCACGCACAAAGTAAAACATTTTTACTCAGACAAACGTATCTAATGCACAGAACATTGTTCGGCGTAGGTGCTCGTCTATCCCATTGTGACAGAAACATATTATTACTGAAAAACCACCATGACCGTACGTAACGGTGCATCCTTTGTTAGATTCAATGTTAAAATATGATTGTAGGTATCATCAGGTTAATGCTCATCTTCAATGTATTCTATTACTCTATTTACCAGAAATGTATTCAGCAGTTTGAATTATTTCCGGCATGGGCATAATTAACAGTACTTGCAGTTGATTGTGTACTAGCTAAAATGGGTTTTAGAACTTTCATACTTTTCGTTCTTACTTTAGAATCGATTGTTCGTTTCAGTTTTTAAGTATAATAGCTGATCCAGCATCCAAGTTAACCGATACCTAGTAAAAATCAAGGAACAAAATCAGAGAAATTAATTTTGTGAAAAGAGGTTGGGAAATTCGCGCAGTATCTCTATACGTGTTGAATTAAGCGAATTTACATTAGATGAACAGCCAGGTGGTGTATAATAACCCCAAAGAATGAAAATGACTGTTTGTGAGAGCATTAACTACTAAACCATAACAGCTATTATAATAGGAGTTGTTACTGATTCCGAATTGGCAGTGTGTTAAATTTTTACGTTAACCAGTTAATATGCACATTATCAAACAGATTTAGTGACTGAGACCAGCTGGTTGTAAAACTTTTTGGAGTGTGTACCTCTAATTTTATTGGCAAATTAAAAACATTCATGGTTATTAAGAAATATTTTACTAAACATCTTTATTTACCATGGGATAACGTGCTATCATTATAATTAGCAATCATTTGCCCGTAACATTAATTTTAAACAATTATTACTGTTTACGTCGGTTTAATTTTAATTTTACGAAAATCGTGTAAAAAAAAACCAATACCTATGTATTTTTTTTTTTTTTGGATATGAACAAGCGTCAATACGATGTTTATTAGTTCATATAAATATGCTTTTGTCGATAAAAAAAAATAAAATGAAAATTAACGAGTAAGTAATATATAATGTAAAAATTATTTAAAATTTAAAAAACTATTATCCTGTACCATTACGAAATCGGTCGTCCTACGCAGCGACAAAAAATAATAAAATTCCGATGGTCAATCATTGCAATATTTTTTATTCGCCCATTGATTGCGTTTTGTACGACGACGTTTCGGAGACAATCCGCGCCTTAAGTGGTTCAAAGTACTTTACCGTGTTTCGAAGTCGACTTGACCCACTCAATTATATAATCCCGAAGTTTTCGACGCCTATGAACGAATCGCTCGTTAGTTCGTCGTGCACTGACCGAATTTATATAGCAGTCAAGAGCACTTCAACTTCGACAACTCTGCACCCTTATACCGAGCACACGATCACATCCACAGTACTCGTATCAGTGCTCCGACAAAACTTCAACCATTGACAGGAGGAAACACCTACTGACGAATGTTTTTAAACAATGTTCACGAACGACTTCTACTCTTTTTTTTTTTTTTCACGTTTGAAACCGACAGAAAGGGTAAAATCTGCGTTAGCATCGCTGCCCTCCCAACTGCTATCGTATGTGTAATGAACTGCAAAATAAACGGCAGCAATAATATCCGCCAGAACTGACTGACCACAAGGAGTTTCATCACGAGGAAGTGACAATAGGCAAACCTTTATAGGGCTTAAGGCCCGACTAGCCGTCCCGCCTAGTTCTCCAAATGGATCTCAGGATCCGTACGGTAAACAAATATTAAACGCTTAATTCATTTTGTTCTCAATCGTATTATACTAAATTCGTGTACAGTTTTTCCTCGAGTTTCCTGGACCAGCCGGCCTACGAACGCTTTCAGAGTACAGTGAATGCTTTCGAAAACTTTATTTTTTCTATGATTGAAAACCACTTTGATTTAAATTGTTTAAGAAAATATCGTTATCTGTCTAACGAGCTGATAGCATCTGGTACACATATGCCTACTTAAAATTAAAGATCAAATATTTTCATAAAATATCTCAACATATTAATAGTTAGAAAAAAGAACGCACACGTTGGTACAACGTGTTCTACTCCGTATGTTGAAATTCCTCTAACTAAAGATTACTTGTTATGTTTTTTTTTTTTGCTCCAAAGAGTTTCGACAAATATATATATATATAATATCGATGTTGCAGACAGATTTTTAATAAGGATATTTTCGGTGGATTTTGAAACTTCCTGAGAAATATTTCATATTTTCCTGTAGAACTGTCGTTTTTTTTTTCAACCATAACAAGACAATTGAAAAGTGACATTTCCGTCAGTTCGTAAACACCCGTCCGACAGATTCCTCTTTCTGTTTCATTTCAAACAAAATAAACAAATCAAATACATTATATATTTACACTGTACTAAAATAAAAATACGTTATTTAAAATGTATCGATTTTACCCATAAAATAAATTAGACGAAAATGTTTTCATTAATTTGATTATTGTTATTACATCAGAAAAATATCGGCATTAAGAAACCACGTTTTAGCAAATGCTATACCGAGAACAAAAAAAACTATTTCAAACATTTACTGCCAAAATGTTTTATTTTTAACTTCGAAGAAAAACTGATAACTAATTTGCATTGCGTATAAACACGACTATAATACTGGGTACTTGTAGTATTACTTATTGAAATTTTGTTGAAAACTGCACTATAGACAATTTTCAAAACTAATATGATACTATATCGTGTTCCATGAATTGTATTCATTTTAACCCGAGTGTCTGATAAACCTCTTTATTTCGTGGCGTAACAACAACACCAATATAACTTCTGGTGTACCACAAGGGGGGCACTTGTCGCCGTTGCTATCTGCTTTGCATGCGTTAACGGTATAAATAAAGTGTTGAAGCGTTCTCATTTTTTGTTATTTGCCGACGATGTTAAATTGTTTCTCCAAATCGACTCCATTCGAGGCTGTATTCTACTTCAAGAAGATCTTGAATCTACGGTGTGTTGGGCTAGCGGTATCGGGCTGGAACTCAATATTTCAAAATGTCACGTCGTGACATTTACTCGTTGTTGTACCTAAATCTGTTGATTTTTCGTATTCTGTCAATGAGTTCTCGAACTTCTGGTGAGAGTGTAGTGGATTTTCATGCATTGTTTGATCGTCGTATGTGTTTTCATTCGGCATATTGAAAGCGTGACTCAAAATGCTTGGTTCAATTAAGATAATTTCTTCTAATTTCAAACTTTCCAGCTCTCTTAAGACTCTTAATTGCTCATTTGTACGCTCTCACTTAGAATATGGCGTAGTAGTATGGAACCCTAGTACAGTTATTAGCCTGTAATATAAAATTGAACGAGTGTAAACTCTTAAAATATGCATTTTTTATCCTAAGGATCGATTGCATGATTATTCGCTGGTGCTCCTGAAGCTCAATCTGAGTAAACTAATTGATGGGAGTCTTGATACTTCCGAAATTCAGCAGGCCGTTAGCTTTCGAATCCCTGTTTTTAATTCTCTGCTCGGTATTCATTTTTGTTCCACAAACTACATGAGTCCACTTTTTGGAACGACGAAATCGGCCCATGAGGATCCATCTTTCTTTAATTAATTAATATATGTTTTGTGTATATTTATTGACTATTATTCAAAAATTATCCGTTGTGTACGATTTTTTGATGTTTTTTTTTTCTTTTATTAACGTACATGCTTTTGCATACGAGTTGATTTTATAATTGTACTAGTAAACTAAAACTTTCGTAACTGGCCAGTCCCGTTTTACACGTATAAATTGATAAGAACAATATTAAAGTACAATTCTTCAAAAATTGAAATATATTTTTCAAACTCGAAAAAACAATAGACATATATGCAAATGACATAAAAAAAAAAACAATTCGATCGAACGCGTGAAAAAAAAATTACAAAAAAAGCTGCAGCATTTTTGTGTCGTGCTCGTCGTCCGATTGTTTTTCGAATTTTTTTATGCATATTGTATTTTTTTTTTTTTACGCGACGCAACATGCCTTTTAAAAAATGCCGAGCGAGTCGTTACACCAGCTGTATGGACCGTAGTTTTTTTTCATAGACGGGTATTTTTCGAATGCAGATGGAAAATTACACTTTACGCAAAGCATTTTATTTTTAAATTTTTATCGTATTCGTTACAGGTTTTGTTCCGAAATAAAGTCACAGCCGTCAACGTAGTTTTCCGACTTGAAACAAATCTAAAAAAAAAGAAAACAATTTTGCTCGACAATTTTTCGAGACCTCTTGGTAAATTCGCATCGTTCAAACCTACCCCGTATAGGAACGCGCGCAATCTCGTTTCCTGTCGGCGTGGTACGTACGTACGTGCGGCCGAAGAAACAGACTGAGGTGATTGACTTGGGGCCGCGCGGAATTGAAAACAAATCGGATTTGATACACCGCAGGTCGAGCGCGAAAGCACGCAAAGTAAAACTATTTTATACAAAGAAACGTTTATAATGTATGAGAGCATACGTATATATATAAATATATATTTTTTATATTCGTAAAACAATATACGCGTTATTGTCGTTCCGTTTGCGCGCGGTCGTCGTCGGTCTTGCCGCAATACGTCGCCGGAGAGAACATTTTTTTTTTTTTTAACGGACCGCAACGGCTGGAGAGGAAAAAAAAATCAGAAAAATACGAAAACCGCTTAGCCGCCGAACGGCGCACTTTCCTACCCGATCCGTTATGACGTTATTATACCTGCGCTATATATTTTAATGTGCATGGTAGATAAGCCAGAGTTCGAATGAAAGTAGGTGCTTACGGGGAAAAAAAAATTCTGCGGCATAATTCTTCCTGTTACATATTTTTCCGGACGGAATGAATTTTTCTTTTCGGTTTCCCGTTTCGCGCGCAGTAACATGAGTCCGCCGCAGTCGGAGTGATTGTGTTTGGTGTTTCATTCGGAACGTTCGTTTGTCGTAAACTCTTTCGGAATTCGCGCGATAATAGGTATATTATGTAAGTACTATATCACGACGGTTAAGTGCGTTTAACAATTCGATTTAGATTGGACGCCGGGCGACGAGCGAGGAACGTTTTTTTTTCTGTCAACAACTTTTCGGGTCGAAGGATTTTGGTTCTGTATGTTTTTTAAACTCGACTTACTTTTCGAATCCCAAAAACCTTCCGGAATTTTTCCGGTTCGTTTTGACGTTGTCGTGTAGAAAGAGCGCAAAAAAAAAAAAAATTAAGATTTTGGTTTTAAATTTTACGTTGTTCCAAAAAAAAATTTGAATTTTACACATTTTGCGAGTAACAGTCCGAAAACACACCACAAATTTAAACCAAAAAGCCCTCTGGATTTGTTCGATTGAATTGAAACCCATACAATCGATAGGCTCATTGAAATGTTCACAAGTCAGTCGAATAGTTTTTCTTTTTTAACGCGGATAAGACTTTCGGAGTTTTCGGACCATTGTTATGGTTAAATTTAGTTTTTACCGCGACGCGTACACTAGCCGATGACTGAGCTCACTCAGAATCGTTTTTTCAAAGGCCGCGATTTATCATTGATTTCAGATATTAGTAAATAGTACGTTTGAACCACAATTTCCAAACCAGTGAGCCACCCAAAGCGTGGTCGCTACCCAGACTGATTCCGATTTTTTAAATTTTACTGTTATATATTTTCATTACTATTAGAACTACATTGAAAATGCTAAACTATACGCTTACAAAATTTATGACTTTCACATTGACTATGAACTCGTTCTGACAAAAATATCCGTCGGAATATTGATTATGGTTATTGTAAGCACAAAAAAACGCAGTTATACGATCGAAACGGTGACTTTATTCTTATTATAAAGATCATAATATTATGATAATCAATCCACTTTTACGCCTATATTATACAATATATGAATTATGTATGTAATACTTATTTTCAATGCTTTTGAATAGTGTGTAAACACTTGGCGCATTTTATGATATCGTATTGTATTTTAATCCTCGGAAATAATATTTCCGATAATTTTATGTACCGGACAGTCTCGGGAACAACAGAAAGAATATTCCCATGGTAAAACCGGTAAACGGAAATACATAATGAGCACAAAAATAATAAGTTTTGAAAAATCTTCTAGACACTCTCACTCGGTGGAGCGATAAAACGAGTGGCTACGTCAATACGATATTATATTACATTTTTAATATTCTTTGAATAGTGGTGTACCGCGTTAGGGTCAACGGGAAACATGCAAATGCTGTGCATTATTATGTATTTTACATTTAGAGGAAATCTCTTTTTAAAAGTAGAAATATTAATAGTATACGTTTCGGTGGAAACTGTACGTACATATCAAACACGCTATTTTTAAAAAATATAAATAAAATAATAGAAAGCACTAAGAAATATTTTTAAAAAAATTTTATTTACTTTTAATATCAGTTACAACAGTTTAAAAATCGAAATATCGCGTTTTAGGTTCTTTCTCACTAGTTTAAGTTTCGTCGTTAGAACATACGTCATATAACTCGATATACCGCAGTTGTCGGTCAACTTTTGAAGTTATTAGGGTTTAAAATTGACCTCGTTGTTGAAAATTACATATTTTAATGAATGTTTTTTTTAATAACCAAAAAAAACTCAACGACAGTATACAGGTATTCCGAATCGTAGTCATTCTAGGAAAACAAAAATTCTGGTGGAATTCAATCGTTGCTCTTTCGGATGTTCCCTCTTAACATTGTTCATAAAATTATAATTTGCCAATTAGTACGTGCAGCGTATTAATTGGGTTTTGTAATTCGATCGGCGAGTCGTTTTTTTAATTTTTAATGAAATTAGATTGAATATTACGCAGTTATCGAATCAACTTTCAATAACTACTATACATTTTGTATAGTACATTTACTACGATTTACTAAATTAGTAGTTTAAAAATGTTGTAAATACATTAATTAATAATTGCGCCATGAAATTGTGATCTTATAAAGTAATCAAAAACAGTTGGTTTATATTAAAAGTGAAAAATAATTAAGTATAAGCTTCAACGATAATAGCATATATATATACTCAGATCGTCTTTAAAAGCATACATAATCTTCCATAGTGAGTTATCAACGGAAGTAATTAAAATAAACTCGAAACGAATACTGTATGTGGTTAAAAAAAAAAAAAGAAAATAACCAAGTATTGATAACTAATACAAATAAAAATTGTGCTCGAATTATCTGTAATTACAATAACTACAATACTTTTTCATTAAAAACTAATCATTTAAAAAAAAACGCACATAATATGGAAATACTAGACGTAGACATAATAATATCATGACTCTTAAGATGCATACGTCTCTAACACAAACTTCCTTTTTATTTGTAGGTCCTTTACCAAAATACTTAACAAACTTCGGGAATCTTTGGTTATGTGAAAAGCATTAAAATAAAATGAGTAGGTAAGTTGACTCTAACAATCTGAGGTTTTCCTAGGCATTGCCTCATAAAAAATAAATAAAACAAACTATCATTATAACCTACTATCATTATTTAATTTTTGCTTTTGTCTTTGGATATTTTCTTTCTTTGTTACCGTTTTGGTATTGTTTTATGTCTTGATAGAATATGTATAGTTTAACACAGTCATAATAAGTATTAAGCTTATAACTTTGGTTCAAAATTAAGTACTATTCATGTTAGACCATCTTACAGGGACTATTATTATTATACAATAGTTAAAGTGAGTAAATAGATATGATTCATGCGAGACACCTTCCCATACCTGGTTCAGTGGGGCCCATAATCTTCATAAGACTAAAATAAATACAAATTTTTGTCGACTCAGTACAATAACAGTTTTTTTGCAAAAAAATTATTACATAGGTTCAATGTTTTATTTAGATACTGCATTAATTACGTTAAGTTTAACAAAATCCAAATTAAGTTTTCTGAAACTTTATGGCTCAGTTTGATTGATAGCGTTGATAATTTAGCGAAACTAATTTTGAGGTGTGTTACTTGAATAATTTACGATGTAAACAAAAACTTACTTCAAACTACTTTTGTAATACTATGCATATATTTGTAGAAAAAATCAGTCGAATCATATACTTAATTTCATTAAAAAAACGTCTTTAATCATCGTTGTTGGATTCATAACGAATATGCTGAATAATTTTTTAATTTTTAATTCCATTTTATCAATCACAAGATTAAGTGTAAAGTGACCGACATTTTGTTTGAATGTTTTCAAAAATATGTTCAACTTAAAACGAATGGCTACGTTATTGCAAACGTAGATCCTTGTCTCCTTCTTCATATTTAATTCTCACAGATCAAGTATAATTTAATTTGAGTTAGAGCCAGGCAGGGGTGCAGAATATGTCCGATCCGGCGATCCTAGATCGGGGGAAATTTTAGCCATCTGGGGAAATTTTGCTGAAAATATATGAAAATTTTGGGGAAATTTTTTATATGGATTGGGGGAAATGTTGGAAGTCAAAACATTTTCTGCACCCCTGGAGCCAGGTAGATTTTGTACTTTATTACCCATCATATGACCAAAGTGTCACTTATCTGGAGGGTATTATATTTTTCATCCATTATGGCTGTAGTATTTTTATTGTAAAGGTATACATAAATCGATTGTGAAGGTTATATTTGTCTTTCTTTCTTAGATCGATAGCAATACCTAGTTCAAATATTCACGTTGCAAACATTAATATAGGTACACCACACAATATTGGGTAAAAATTCGAAACTGAAAAATCTGAGATTAGGCATGGAATTTTTAAAAGAAGATTTATTAAATAACTCAAATGACTACGAGAAAACGTTAAAGACTGTAGTAGTGTTCTGAAATGCACGAAACATAGAAAAAAAAAACCCAATAAGTATATAGTATTTATATATATATTTGTGTCAAACATTTAAATTATATCATATTTTCGTTCAAAGAATTTGTTTTGTTTAAGACTCTGGCGCTGTATAATTAAAACAAAATAATAATGGTAGGCTTTGATTCCCTTCATGCGTATTTTGTTAATATTTGAAAAATTCATACTCAAATACCAAGTCGAAAAGTCATAGAACTCAGGGAATGTCTTAACAAAAACAATTACTTTAATTTTTATACGAATTGCTAAAATATTCCAAAATCAAGTAAACCTTATGTTATTGAGAAACTAAACCTTCATAAAAAATTTTGTATCTGAAATTAATAAATGAGAGATGCGAAACGGCCGCGGCGAGGTGTTCTAGACCCGTCAAAATACAACGAAAATGAAGATAATTATTTGGAAATATCAGAGTTTATCCAAAGAGGCGAAATTCGTACAAAAGTGACAAGAAAAAGTGAGGTTGTTTTATCGTGTCTACATCGAAAAAACAGAAAGCAATACTATATTGTATTATTGTTATTATAGTACGCACAAAAGGACAATTTTACCGATTTTACCAGTACGGCATCATTAAAATACATCGTTAATATGACGTTAAATCCAGTGCTAAGTATGAGAACGGTATAATAGATATTTCACATAGATAATAATTGTAACCGTTTTCATGCTTGAAATGAATTATTATTTTTTATTGTCATTTATTTCTGCTTTTTAACTCCCATAAAATTTCTATCCATCAACATTTACGTAAATCATTTTTTATTATTTTATTTTTTTTTTAACTACTTATCATAATTGTTTCATAATACGAAACAAGTGTTTTTATTCATTGTTTAACGTTTCGTTTACCAATTTTAAATATAGTTGAGCATTTTACTGAAATAACTATTCGCGCAGTTTTATTCAGGTTAAGGTACCCATGGAGACCGTTCGGTCCTTATTTTCCGTGAGGATATTGCTGTTTCTAATTCGGTTGGAAGTAGTAAAACACGCATATTATTATAGATTAATTATTAAATTAATAGGTGTGATAGGTCATAAGTTGGTTTGAATATTTTAAGTTCTATACCAGTGTCTGCGTAAACGAAACAAAACAGCACATAATATTGATTATTCATACGTGTAATCGACGTACTTACCATTTTCGTGCAACAATATTAGTCGTATTTTATTAACCAGAAATTTATTTCCGTGACCTACAAACGGCAAAATTTTCAACGCAATCGTCGTTTGTTCTAATGAAATTATGTATACATTCCTATCCTTTTGGCGCATTTACGCCGAATCAAACGTAGGTACGTCAGAAATTTACTTGGACTGTGTGTCCCTAATGTGATTTGATTATATATAACGCTGCTCGGCCATTATTACGATGCTAATTAATTTCAATGACTTACAATTAATAATTTTTATACGATTACTTACAATATATTACAATTTCCAACACATTTAACGAACACTCGTTTTACAGCCGGACTGTTCAATATCTATTATTATAACGACAAACAGCTGTATTGCAAAAACGTATAATTTTTTATTTGATCATCGATAAAAGTGACATTGTTGTTGTCACATAAAAACAGAAAATGTTTTGAAATTTAAAAATTCGCTCGATAGTTATAACCATAGGATTTTTCGTTTTTTCGCGAGCCATTTATAATTTATTGCTCTACTATAATAATGCATCAGCTGTTTTTTTACTTTGATCGTTCGGAGAAATTCGGTGTGAATATTCCGCGTACATATTTTTGCACACGACGTTGGTATCCTCCATTCCCCCGTGCCATTTTTGAAACACTTCGTTTTGAGAAAGTTGAAAACTTCCGCTTTATTTGTTACAGCTATGTGTAACAATAAAATAAAAAAAATCAAACGAACAAAACTAATAAAACAGAAAAGAAATAGGTTGCGA
>CM029363.1:92291-107038 GCA_017140985.1 Hormaphis cornu
CGGATTTCAAAGGCGTTCGAATTTGATCCGTAAAACGTGGCTCTCCGAGTGCGAAATTCGGTTCAAAATTTTAATTCACGTTTCGCATTTTCTGAATTTGATTTGGTTTTTTTTTTTTGGGGCATTTTATGATGGATAATTCGTTCTGATAGGCCGCACACCGGGATTCTTTTTACGATTCGTCCACTTGAAAATAAATTTTTCACTATAAAATTACATTTTGCATCGCTGGTTGCTGCACGTTTACTGCAGTTTAGACTGTGTTGTTAAAAAATCGCGAAACGTACGAACGTGAAGTTACGCATCGCGTATAAATCTCTCTGTTCAACGGTATTTAAGAATCATAGTAAAAAGAGACTTTCTGGATTTTGTGTTGGTTGTTTAAAATATTTAGCTTGTGTTTCGTAAAAACACGATCTTGTAAGGGTTTCTGATGTAGTATTTAGTGTAAAATAAGTTCCTGTATTTGTTTTTGCGCCGAGATGACAAACTATACGGGGGAAAACGAGATTTTCTGCAAATTAAAAAGAATGGCCCAGTACGCGCCTTTTCGGGGAAAACTCGGGGCACCCGATAAAAAAGAAAAAATCGGCAATTTTATACACTGTTTACACCAATGTATGAATTGAAGTTACGATTCAACAGTAAAATTTTTATACCAAAACCTACCTCCTACGCAACCAGTTATTCCCAGTATATTCGTAGTTAAATTTAAAAACTGTAAAGTATGGCACTTTTACGGTACGGTTTTTCGCTTTCAAGTCCGGTTTTTGAGATAATTTTTTATTGTTATGTGTATATTTGTTTTTTACATATTCTCAGTTATAACTGTTGGAGCGTTGCTGACCCGATTAGTCGTCGAGGTCGTCCGTTACGCTCCGGATAGCGCCCCGACGGAAGATCTTGCGGTCTAATTAGTGCGCGCCGGAGACGCGGATAAATACTAATATTGTTACGTTCACTTCGACGGGCCGAACGAACGGCGAAACGTTGCGGAAATATCCGTGCGGGGAACAACCTGCACCGTGTTTTCTGCGATCAACAACGCAAACGATTTATAATTAATTACCGTCCCGTTTTAAAATGTTGCACCGCGTATTCGGGGTGTGATATGATATCGTTATACGATCTTCGCGTGTCGTCGTAATATCGGGATCACAGGGACGCGGAAATCGCCGAAGAAAATATACAGTCGGTTTCTTAAAAACAACGGCGACACGTCAAAGGTTACGCCAAGCCTGGACGCGGCTGACTAGCTTAGAAAGTCAAAAAAGAGTAGTTTCCAAGACGACTAGATTTTCGCCTTTTGCCTGCTCGGCGACTATACTAAACTAGTTACACGCTATATTTGACTAAAATATGAAACTTAACAAAGCTCTCAAATGGACATTTCAAGTTGCCACTATTTTCATTTTTGAAATTGTCAACGCGTATGAGATTATTACGTATTAGATGTTATTATCTGCGGTATGCGTTTTCTCTCTGTCGTATAGGTTCGTTTGAAATTCAGCAGATTGAATCGATTCAATCGCGTAAATCGTTTTATCATTGTACTCAAGTATTATTAGTATTATTTTTATTTTTTTTTTTGTAAAATTAACTTCTGAGTTATACATATTTCGCTTGTTTTTCGCTAATGCATCGATGAAATGATTATTTTTCTAATTCAAGCACGCAATAATATATCGCGCAAAAACTTAAAAGTCGGTCACTTTTTGTTTTCCACGCAAGTTATTTTCTTATCGGTTTTTCGAAATCCGGTTCGCGTCAATAAAACGTTGTGGGCTGAGGCTAATTTTTGCTCCCGTAGTATTTTTTCAAAAAAAGTTGGGTGCCTCGTACTGATCAGGGGCCGTCTACGCTCGTAACCCTCATATGACACGAGTTTTTTTTTTTGCAGCGCCGCCGCCGCACACTCATTCGTCAATCGATTTTTACGCTCACGCGTGTGACCGTGGTACCTATCTATACCCCCTTTAACCTCTTACACGCATGATTCTTCGGGCTGTTTAATATCGGATGATAATTGCAGATGGTCACGTCACTCTGGTCGTACACAATTGTTTGGCATTGTGTTTTTCCAAAAAAAAATAAATAATTTTGTAACGCGCGTAAGGATAGCGCTCGGCCGATCCACGAAGAGATGTTTCGCCATTCGACGCTACTGTACTGTACACCCCAACAATCGATTCGCGTCCGTTAAACAAATTTCCTACGGGAATATTTCAACTCCCAAGCCATATCCTCTCCGACCCGGTCCGGGGGGTTTCGCCGCAGGAGATCCGATTTTGTTTCGGTCGTCTCCCAGCACAGGCCACCGCGTATTTCCAACATAGCATATTGCCATCACACAGTCGTGTGCAGAAGAGTTCCGTCGACAGTCCAGTGCCTGGCCGCACGATGTCTCACGTTGCCATGTGCGCGTATATTTCGCAGTATAATTTCGCACTTGGGAATTCGATTACAAGTTTTCGCGTAACTAACACGACGCGTCTTCAGGTACGTAAATTCCGAGCCGGGCGAGCGTCCCGGTTATTCGCGTGCGGTCGAAACCGATCCGCGGGGGGGACGGCGGTGCGTATATTACTTACGACGGTTACTTGGGGCGAGAAGGGGCGGCGACAACGCTATCGAACGCGATCGGTTATGACAACGGTTTTGGCAAGCGTTTAAATAACGTGCCCTAAAAATACTGTACACGGCGGCGGCTGTGTAAAAACTAAATAAATTTCTACTAACTGACTGAATGAGTTAGTTAGTAAATAACTTTTAATAAATAATTTTAAATTCAATAACTTTGAATAAATAAAAAAACCGATTTCGATTTGTGTCACTTGCACGTTCTTTACATTTAGTTGGGAAAACTGCGGCCGCGTCTTTAATTTTTTCGCTATTTAGATGTTTTTAAAAATTTTTACACCAACATGAACATACCTGTTTATTACAATAACGACCGTTACGCGTCGTGACAATACAATATAATAATGATTTTGGTGTAACGCGCTACAAACAGAGCGTGATGCGAACGGGTTCTGAAGCACCTATCGTAATTGATTTTTCATCGAAGATACCCGCTGAACGATCTCGCGCGGCAGCGAAAGAGTGTATGAATCGTGCAAAATACACATTATACACATTGAGATGTGACAAAAGTATAATAATCGTGTACTGCTGTATGTTACATACGCGGGTTGGTAACATCACAAACATTTTTCTACTGAAAATGGTCCATTACTTATATTTCTGACTAATCTGAACTCGACCGGCCAATAAGTACGCCATCCAGTGTTTTCAAAATTATTCGTCCGGTCGTGTGTGTACCCGCACGCATGATGTTTGTACACCCGAAGTGGATATTTTCATTTCACACGGACAATAACAATCATTATGGATAGCCTCAAAATATCGTATAAACATCATCCGCAACGGTTAGGATTTGTGGGGATATATTATAGCGGTATCATATGACTAATAAAACCTTTGCGAAATTGAAGATTTAAGGAGTGACCGCCAAAGAAAATCTCCCCGTGACGTTTTTTCTCGAGGGATTTCGCCGCCGGCATACGAGTCTGGTAAACTCACTCAATGGTCCCTTCACCACCACACCCCGAAAAATCTTCCTCTCGTGGCCATCACGCGTTTCTCGACGGAAAGTCGCACCGAAAGCGCGTGTATAGAAGACGCGCGTATAAACAATTCATGAATTTAAAGTATATTTGTGTGCGTGTGTGTACCGTAGAAAATGGGTTATTTTTCTCTAACGTTTAATATTTATGGACGAATATATATATATATATATATAGGTACAACGTCACAGTTTTTTTATCATTTTTTTTTATTCACTTTTTTTTTTTTTTTAGAATTTATTATCAAGTGTCACATGAAAATAAATTACGTGTTTAAAAAAGCGCGTGAGTGTGTTTATAAAAATACGATTTATTTCAAGAAAAAAATAAATATTTACCTGAACAATAATATCCGGGACGGCGGCAGCGCGTAAATTGGGTGGAAAAACAATTCAATCGTACGGCGAAAAACGAAACGAACAAAAAAGGATTACACGTTTACCGATCGCCCGTTACGCATTATGCGCGATATTATTACTTGGATTCGGGATGAAAATGAGAGAATTAATTAAAAAAATAAATGGGTTAAGACTTTTCAAAGTGAATAATGCGGCTTTGGTGTATAAAACGTACGGCACTCCGAAAGGTTTAGACGCATATTTTCGTTTTGAATGTTTTGATTGAAGTTTTAGTCGATTACAGTACACACGTTTATAAAAAATGGTAGACGCGTCACGGTAAAATTTTCACGAATCATATTGGAAATTACAATCGAACGCCAAATGCCGTATCGAAACAGCTATTAATGCAAACCATAATGCGCGTAAAAACTGGAAATTTAGTTTCGGTCTGAGCGATTAAAACGCGCAGACAACACAATCTATCATAAACATAATATTTATATAGTTTATTCAATGTCCGTATTGCCGTAGGATATCATTTTACATACCTATCATTGTATATATTGATACTCAGAATATATTAAAAAGTTTTACGCTTTATATAATATATATATTACTTTTAACTCAAAAATAAAAATTAACGAAATATTTATCACACGAATATTTTGTCCCTTTTTTTTTTTAGTTCATAAAAGTTAGGTCGGTTCAACTGCGAAATTTTTGTTCTCTCTGCAACAAGGTCGTTATCGCGGTACGTTTAATTAATATTTCTCCATCACGGTAAATCCGTTCAAAACTTAAATATTAACATAATACACATTTAAATGAATGCGCCATTTATTAATATATCATACTTTTTATGCAAGTACAGCAATTATATTAAAAGTTCATTTTTTCAGGTAACAATAGAATGTACTATGTATAAAAAACGGAAAAAAAACGGAATCAATTAAAGAATAGACCTAAAATTAAAAAAAAAAACTAGAGTATGTTTATACTTTGTTTGATTTTAATAATCGTCCACAGTAGGTACATAATATGATATGCAGTAGAATAAAAATAACAATCATTATAAATAAGGTTAATTTTACTTATTGAAATCGTTTTTACCTAAAATCATACGCAGCTATAGACAATGAGCGAATATAGAACGGAATAACTAATGACACTTTTTTTTTTTTTTAACCGTAGTAACTAAATTAAAGCCGTGGAGATTAAGTATAAAAATGTCTTTATTTTTGTTTCCTTTTATTTAATTGTTTAATGGTGTTGTTGAAACCAGCAATTACTGCATTAATTAGCATTGTTGTTATTATTGTTGTTTTTCTCGTTGTTGCAGCTACCTACCTTGAATAATAATTTATGAATTATTACGATTTTAGATTATAAATGCATCGTATTTAATTTTAGGAAAAATGTTTTATGTTTTTTTTTTTTTTTCAACTTGTAGCAAACTAGCTAAAATAACTACGGTTCGTCAACCGACCTATCCAAGCTTAACCGATTTTATTATCTTCGTACAATTTTGTAGCGATGATAACGACCCGGTTAGAATTTTTGAGAGTCTTAACCAACGAATGGAACGTCGGCAAAATATTTCCCGAAAATACCTAGAATAAATTATTATTATCGTTGCCAAATTCACACGTTCACTCTGTTCCCGAAACATTCTTTATCGTCATTGTGTGTTTCCATGTCGCGTAAAATATTTTCACGTAAACGCAGTATGTACATACGTTTGTCCTCAAAACTTTAAACACAAACGTATTCTACAAAACAACCCGAGCGTTTTGAAATAAATAATTTATGCATTTATCTTTGAAAACTTGTCGAAATCGTTTTATTTATGGTCCGCAAAAGCACCGTTGTTGTCGTTTCACACTTTTATCCTTAATTTCGTACAATATATTACGTACGTATCTACTTGTGAACTGAACAAACTGCAGCTCACACGTGTAACGCGACTATTTTGCGTTTAACTCGGATAAGTTTTTAATAATCTTGAAAAGCGTACTGTGGACAAAAGTATGTATTATATTATGCTATTTCAAACGGACCGGACCAGTTGTATTGCATGTTTTCGTCATAAAAATATCGAACGTGTTTTACGAATACTGTGCAAAATAAACTATAAATATATCCGAGTGATGTTTCTGGAAAATGGATAAAAATATGCAAACAACGCAGCATTCATTCGAAAAGTCATAATTCACGTTTGGTATTGATCTGAAAAAATATTATGAATACAAAAAAAAAAAAAAAACACTAAATTAAATAACAGCCATCTTTGAAAACAAACAAATCACTGAAAAAAGAAATAACAAACGACATTCTTACGGTTAAAAACAGCAACCACAACGACGTACTATGATCACAATACAAGCTGTCGTCCTAGAGTAAAAGAAAATGTATTAAAATTTTTTTTTTTTTTCATTGTGTAAATCGTAAAAACATACTAGACATCCTTAATGGAGGTTACACTAAGCGAGCGAGTAAGTGTATTTTTTTTTTCCTCCCCATTGTTTTCGGTCTATGTATAAGTGAGACGGTTCCAAAGAACGCACGTAAAATAATGAAAAGCTCGAAAAAAAAAAATTAAATGTTGTGTGTTATTAATATAGAAAGCACGTGTTGTAGTAATTATTTCCCCCTGTCGACCTACTGTGCTCGCGTATATTATACATTATTATTGCGTCATTTTCATTATACTCTCGGTTTTTCGGGTCGAAACCCATCGTTTTATAAAAAAAAAACTTAAGCATCCCGTTGAATATTTCGCCCCGTACGTATTTTGCTGGTGTAGAAATAACAAGCAGTTTTTGTTCGTTTGTTTGTTTGTTTATTTATTTTTTTGTGATTTGTGCGTAATTTTTCGATATAAATATCGAGTGAAGGAGAAAACTATTGAAAAACGATCGAAATTTGATTTATATTCTATCGTCCCGTGACGGTGCTTCGAAATCGAGAGTGTAATATTCCGTTCGATTATTTATTTTTATTTTTCTCAAGCAGATTCGAATGATTTATGAGACTCGCGCTTTTGTCCAAATTGTATACAGAGAACCTGAGGCTGCGAAGTCTAAATATTGTTATTAGACTATTAATATTTCCACCGGTGATTAAAATGATATGAATGTATATTTGTAATAGAAATACGCTTCGTATCACAGTAAAATTCGGTTCTTTCATTCTAGATAATTTTCATAAAATTTACTTTAAACCGTTGCGTTTCTACCGTACTCGCTTAACCGTTTCCGTAAACACTATTATATACTAATTAACACTAATTTATACAACAGTGGGTCATACTTTATATCAGTTAATTTAGTTAAAATTAAAGAAAACCGATTGTAAAGCAATCGAACGCAGTCATTTTTTAGACTAATTAGTCCGTTTTATTATTATCCGTCAATCGGACAATACTTTTTGTTTATTGATAATGTGTAAGATATACATATATATATATTGTTATAATACAAACGGAATTCACGGACACAGTAGAACGTATTATAAGTATTTTAAACAACCGGTGTACGATGGTCGTGTTGTAAGAAAACGAAAACTTTTTGCTCCAAAAATCCAAAAAATCGCATTTATTGTGAACTAGGGTTTAAAAAGACCACGCTTACGGAGGCCTGGATTTTCGAAATTGCCTAAGTTGTAGATTCTGAGTGTCAGCGAAGAATATATTGTTTTTACAATGAAGTTTTTTTTTTCTCTGTAAACACTTTTAAGGGTATAAGGAGTGCTCCAATTTTTACGTTCAACGCCTCCGATAAAATGTCTTGGCTCTTTAATTGTACTTTGATAGGTTTTTCATGGCAATAGTGTTTTTTTTAAAATAATCGATTTAGTTTTTTAGCCATAATTTCCAAAATAATTGACGGAACTAGGTGAACACATTTTAAAATAGATAAAATACAAGTTTGGTTCAAGTTTCGAGTGATTTTAGAAATTTTTGAGTATAGAACTTTAAAATTTCGAAAAATTTTCATTTAATTGGTGGCTTTTGTTCGATGAAAGATTTAATTTTTGAGAAAACGTTTTGAAACGTTAACGCGTGTTTAACAACAAGTATACACACATGTTATTCTGAAAAAATTCGAAAGTCTATAGTCACAGGTTTTTTTTTTCCCCCATAGTCGTTTCAAGTTGGAAAATGGTCAAAAATCGGTCATACCGATGACTTATTTTTAGAAAAAAATTAGTATTGCACACAAATTTGTCAGTTAAGAACTGACATGAAGATACGTCGTGTAAAATAAAACGTTCTGAAAAAAAAACAACCCGCTCAATAGGTTTCGAACGCGTGCGCAAAAAAAAAAAAAGTGTTGAAAAACGTCGCGATTCAGTTATAACAATGAGATAACTATCACGCGACCAAAATCTATTATTAGCTCCTCGAAATAACGGTCCGAACGGTTCGTAACGGTTTCGCACGTCATTCAAATCAATATTCTTTATACGTGGTGGATTTTTGTGATTTTCGGACCGTGTTCGTTGTTAGGAGTTTGGTTAGGAACACGTACTAGACATCTGAGCTCGCTCAGAATCGTATTTTCGACGATTCGTCGTTGCTTTCAGAAATCGAACGACGCGTTCTAACCGCGACATCTCGACTACTGACCCGCCCGAATCGTAGTCGCTACCCCCGGTCGTCAAACCACCCACGCGCGACCTAGAGCGATCCCGGCGTTTTCTTTTTTTTCGGTTTCCAAACGCCGGACAGTCATCCCTCTTAGCACCCCCCGACCGCCCGTCGCCGTGGTGAACCCTTAACGTCGCGGATACACCGGGTGGCAGAGCAGCACGGCCGCTGTCTCGGTGACGTGACGAGGTAGTGTGCGACGTACAACGGTTCCGACGGAAAGTATGGCGAAAGAACAAAAAAAAAAAACGATAATAAATAAAAACAACGGGCCCCGTACGTAGCGACAACAACAATGCGAATAAACGCGAAAGCAAACAAATGGGTCCTGGCAGAGCAGAAAAATAAAATATATTTTATAAAAACACACACACAAACTTTCGGGTTACATCTCGTTGGCCTTCTATACATTTTTTTTTCTTTCTTTTTTTTTTCCGCCGCTTCCACTCTTTTCCGCCGGTCTCGTCGCACACTCACCCTTTACATGCGAAAACAAGCGGACGAAGAGGCGCGTACGAATTTCACGTACCGCAGACGCGCGTGTTTGTCTTTTGTGTCAGTGACACGCGGCAGTGCGCTCGTGTGTGTACTGCAGCAGAGTGCAACACACACAGGACAGGCCGAGGAGATATCGATTCCGTCGGCCGGGGTCGGTTTCTGGCCGCGTTCCAGCGGCAAACGGTGCGGCCCGTCTGGCCCTCGGACAGAACGTTTTCGTGCCAAAGGAGATGCCGGTCTCCGCAGCACTCGAAAGATGAAACAGTTTTAACGGAAAAAAAAAAAACGAAACGATTGAACGAACACATTACGCGTTTATAGTTAAAAACGCGTAACGGTTTAATTTTTCGGTGCGGGTCAGATTGAGTCGACCGAGGTGCTTTGTAAAAGAAATTGAGAAAAAAAGAAAAATCTACGAGCTGTTTACGGAATCGGTGGATCACGTCAAGCAGCATTATGTAAACAACGTCCGTTTAACGAACTTCTAATCACTACTGTAAAACTAGCGAGAGGGAACTTTAAATCCGATTTCTAAACTGTTGTGAATGATTAAACGAAATAGTTTTTTTTAAATATTTTTCAGGGCCATCGTACGCCCAGCGTGGACTATAGGTATACCAAACCGTTTAAGAAAGAAAAACAAACATCGGGTTATTAGAGCGACGTTTTAATGCGTTTTCTACGGTGTACCTTTTTTTCTATTTTCGAGGGTACAAAACATTTTCACGCGGCAAAATCAAACGCGAAACGTTAAAACGAGCGTTTCTTCAATTCATACCAAGTTGCCTACGTATCCGACGCGGCGGACCCGGTTTCATCCGAAATATTCACTCCCGCCGTGGACGGTTTCTGTTCGTCAACGTTGGGCGAGTCAGCCAGAAAAATTTAACTGCGACGAGTTGAGTTAGTTCAATCAAACAGGCCGTTGGTTAAAAGTTTAAAGTTAATGACCAAAAAATAATCAACAAGTCGAGTTAAACGATCGAAAATGAACCAAACCGAGATAACAAAAAGTTAAAAATTTATTTTTTCGCTAAAATATTCCAAACAGTACGTGTATATACTTTCGACCTATCTAAAATAGTTCGGAAAACGAATGATCAAAATACGAGAGAGTCGATGAATCGGTTTTGTTATTCCGCTCTATAATTAAGCGTGTTAACCCCGTACTTAGGGGTGACATTTTTAACCGAATGAGTTAGCGACAAAAATAACGAAAGCCCGACTGCTACGTTTAACAGTTACGGAATAATTCACTTTCTGGCTGTAGTCGACAGACAACCGCTTCGCGTAAACGCCACGGACCGACGGCGACGGTTTCACGCGATCCTTCCGCCGGTAACGCGCTGTAACCGTTTCTCCCCGAAACGTCCCTCGGGCACGTCCGAACCGCGCGCATCAAATATGTATGACGGCGACCCGGGAATTTCGCCGGTTACGACGTCGTAATATCGGATTACTCCTCCGCGTGTCGTCCAGAAAAAAAAAAAACGTTGCAATCGTACGATCGCTGTGGCCACCCGCGCGTTCAATTAGATTAACAAACTTTTTTTTACTTTTTTTTTCATTTTTCGTCAGCATAAACAGAAACGAAAACCACTTGAGACGGTTTCATTAATATAATAGCTCGAGTTACACACACGTATATATATAGTAAATGGATTAGACCGTTTAGAAAGTATAACATCGCTCTCGGGCAGCGCCGGACGAGCGAGAAAACGGTGCGGGTTCGAACTGCGGACGAGAGGCGAAAAAAAAAACGATATCGTCAAAACAGAACGAAACGGCGAATTTATCCGAACGCGACGTTGTGAACCGCTCACTACACAATAACCGCTTTAATAATATATCCTTCGGTCGAATTCACCGGGAAACGATTAATGCTTATCGCGGTGTCGAAACGGAGTAAATTAACATTTTTTTTAATTTTCTAAGGCTATGATGGTATTTGTTGAAATTAAACTATAACGGCTTTGAAACGTTAACACGGGTTCGTTCGCGGATCAAACAAAACGTTGATGAGATACGAACGACGGTCAAAAAGCGATTGAAAATGTCGGTTGATTATCGATGTGATCGTTTTGGTGTGTGTAAAGCGGTTTTTTTTTTTGAACACTTTGAATCACGACGTCAACAAATTTATGATAAGAATTATAAAAAAAAAAAAAAATTCGAGTAGGTTTTCTAACTATTATTGTACTGCTCTCAAAACTTAAAATTTTGTATTTTAAATCAATTTTAAAACCCGTAAGTGTTTAACATTGCCTGTTGAAATTATTACGATTGCTTATCTAACTTACTTTTACAATAATTGTGAAACAATTATCGTTTTGTTAAACAGTAGTTGATGCTAATCGAACATAAATCTACTGCTCAATTTTGATTTGACCTACGAGACGTATAGTCGGTACCTATCACGTGTATGATTCATAAAAAACTGTTTTTTAAACCCCTGTGTCTCGATGGTGGAAAACTCGTCGATAAATAATAAAAAAAAAAAACACTAGAACAACAAATACAATTTTTTTTTTTTTTTGAATCCTCGCTTGCTTCCCTTCAACGATAGGTAAAATAACGCTACACTTTAGTAAGGGTAAAATATTGTTAGTTACTCGAATCATATCATTTCGCGCGTACTATCCTTTAGTGATTATAAAAAATATATGTATATTATATTCATGAACACAACCGACCGATAAAATCTTAGTCAGTGACTAAAACAATTTATAAGCGCCTAGTTGAATCGTTCTACAACGATTGTCTTCCATCCCACGTTAGTCATTTCGTCTTCTCCTTCGCCTTTTTTTCCAACCATTTGGCGTCGGCAACTATCTTGTCCTATCACGATCGTTCACATCCCACACACACACACATTGATAACCCTCATATATTTTTCAATTGTTTCCATCTCGTTTGGACTACCACTTTTCCGTTCGACGTTAATTTTCGTGACCGCTCTAATACTGCTTCAGTTTCTTCCCTCCTCGTCACACGTCAAAACCGTCTCGGTCCGTTTTCCCTCGTCTCGTCCACTATTGATGCAACATCTCTCTGGTGAATAGAATCCGGTTTTATTTTCTGTCAATCAACCACCCAACAATCCGAACCTTACAACGTGGTCGGTCTCACTATACACTCTTGTAAAACTTACCTTTTAGCCTTATTGGAATTCTTTTGTGACATGAAACCCCCGACTCTTCTGTCCAACCGCACTTAATCTTATGTTTCACATCTCTCATAAGGTCCCTTTGTGCAAAGGATCCAAGGTGTTTAAAGTCCTCTTCTATTACGCGCGCGCGACCCCTAATCCGCTCATTAGATCATTGGAATCCACGAGTCGGATCCCGTTTCGGTTAAATGCGTACGTTAAACGCACGCGCAAAACCCCGAGCAAAATTAAACACTGAAGTCCCGGACACTTTTTTCGATTCAAAAACCCACGGTCGCATCCTTATAATCCGTTGTGACTTATCGTGTGTAACTTATTTTCTTTTTTCTTCCGTCACGAATATGAAAAATTGTCATCGACTCAGGTATGCTCACACTGCGCCCGCAAGCTTCGCCGCTCGTCTGACCGTTAGTAGTGTAATTAAAGTAATCATAATTTATACGGATAAACAAACGACGAACAATTAGTATTATTCGTGTCAGGTGAAATCACGCGACAATTTTTTTATGTATGTACTTAAACTATTGTGCATACTGTACCGAATCGCTGTGACTTATACATCGCCGTAACTCGTAAACTGTATACACAAAATGTTGCGCGCGTTAAAAAAAAATACATACAGTTTACTTTTGTGCTTCAAACTCTATCGTAATGTGTGAAAAATTAAAACATTGGTACATACGTTTTACAGCGTGATATCTAAGTGTTTGATTCTCGGGGTGTTTCGGGTACAACGCGCGCCTGTAAACTTTTGTAATTATTTGTATATATTTTTTTTTTTTTTTTTACTGACTGTAGGTCATCGTGACAAACTCAATTGGATCCGAGTTGTTGGCGTACGAAATTGTTTTTATTGACGAAACGACCGTAAGCGGTGAATTCGTTCGAGATAAAAACCTTGCGCCGAACATTTAAACTCGCAACACGTTCAAATCAATGCGTCTCTCAAAAGGTCCAACTAAAACTGTCCGCCCGGTACGATTTTTCTTCGCATCGAATTTACGCGTTGGGGGTCCCGAAATTTTCCCGCGTCTTCGGTGTCGTTACGATACGTAGTCGGGAACATCGCGTTGCGTTGCGCCCGTATGTTTATATTCCGAGCGGTCGCCTGCGCGTGGAGAAACTTTGCCGGGTCCGCGGTTCGATTTCGGGACTTAGCACCGCAATAACTATTAATTTGCTAACCGCGCCGTTCAATTTACCGAGCACCATACCGAAACTCTGGTGCAGCGAAACCGGGCGGTCCCGCACAAGTCCGGAGGTCTGCTCCGATTTACCCTCCCAACAACGTTGTACCGCGAGACACAAAACAACGTCGCTCGTTTTCGGGTTTTCGCACTCAAAACACGTTTCGCAAACAGTCTGCCGTTATCGGAACCACAGCGTCTACGATGATTTTTAAAAACGTCCACTCTACGCACGGGTATTTCGACGGAGTAGCTACTACTAGTCTACTAGTAGACTGCTACTCTTTCACCGGTCCGCGAATGGTTCAAACGCGTTGTTTAATACGTCGCGTTCGACATAAACGATTCTGACCGAGCTCACAGTGCACGTCCTGGTCGAATTTCCGAGAGCTTCAAAGTTCCGTGCTCGGGAAATTTTCGAAATCGCTCGAAACCATTCGCCGAACTCGCGTGCGACTCGTTTTCAGCTCGTCCCGATCGTTATGTTGGACTGTAACGATCGATTGGTTTTTCTTTTCCGGCGATTCGGTTTTTCCGTCGAAATCTCGCGCGCATTATACCCCTAGAAACAAACAAAAATGTCGAGATATTTACAGCGAAAACATTTTCCCGGTTCGAACAAGTTGTTGTTGGTCGGTTCTCGTGTCCGGGGTAACGTAACGTTGCAACGACGACGGGGCAGCGGTCACGGCGCCGACGATTTCGTCGTTTTTCGATTTCGCCGCGGCGGGGTTAACGTGAACCGACGTGCCACCGCCGATCATAATTATTTATAAAACGGCGGCGAGGCGAGCGCGGGTTTAACGTGTCGCGCGCGGGACCGGACGGGCGGGCGGGCGCTAGGAGACGTGATTCCGAACGGCTATACGCCAAAGGGATTAACCGACTCCGTACATAATTTTAGCCGGGAATTAATTGCTGCGCGGGTCTAATGCCCCCGGCGAATTATTTATGGGGTCACCCCCAAGGCGTGCCCGAAACACACCGGGGGAGTGCGGTCGGCCGGCCGAGGCGTTATTGATTTTTCGCGCGCCGATTAACGTGCCGCCGCGCGACCGGAGCGGGAAGTCCGGCGGTGGTCCGGCGGTTAGGTCGACCGCACGCGACGCGAGAAGAGCCGGCTCGGCACCGTCGGGAAAAACGCGCGTCGCTCGCTCGCTCGGCCGTCTCGGACGCGGTCCGGCAACCCGACGGATCGGGTTAGGCGTCGCGTTTATTAAAATAGACAGGCTCTGAAACGTGACGACTTGACTTCAAAGTCAGACTTGAAGTCAAAGT
>CM029363.1:241208-259195 GCA_017140985.1 Hormaphis cornu
ATCCCAGAAGTTTTCTTTTTGTGTTTTCATTTATTAATCGCGTTGATTGAGGCAATTATTGCGGGCGTACGACTAACTTTAAGTAAAGTTTGTTCAATAATAAGAAAATATCGTGTTGCATGTTTACCGAAATACACGTCTTCTATATTATACGGTTAGAATCACAGACCAGATACCTCGCTATCACAGATTTATCTGAATTAAAACCCTTCCGGATCGGGAGCGGACTGACGCCAAAACTGCACCCCTCGCCCGTATTTATGTTTCTCAATTCACTCGACGTGTGCCCAAATTTTGTAGGTTTTTCGTTGTAGGTATACGGGCGCTTCGTACATTATACATGTCTTAGGTGTAAAAAGTCCCTTAAACTGTTTGCAGGCCTCATAAATCGTCGGTTCCCGTCCAGATCGCTTCTGTCCAAAATGAAATACAGCCGAATCGTTAAAAATCGAAAAGTTATGACCAGGGATTTTAAAGCGCTTGAAATTTCACGCGCACGCGCGCTGTACAATCGCCTAAAATATAGGCCACGAGTATGACCGATTTCAACTAAAAAACCGGTGAAAACGCAAAGTTATCGAAATCGAAAAAACAGCAAAATTTTAATGGTGAGATTTCCGTACCGCGTGGAACAAAGTCGCTCGGATGTTTGTTAAGGACTCGTGAAAAATATGCAGATTGTCCCGAAAAATGACCGTTTTCATTAAAAAAAACTGGTAAAAATCGCGAAATATGGAAAAACTTTAAATTTTTAAAAAACGGACTGAAACTGCGAGTTTTCAGCTTACTCTGCCTACATTTTTCGAACGTTTTCATAAATCCCGTTGCTGTTGTCCTGCCGCGCTCCACCACCGCGCCAAACATGTTTCGTAAAAATCGTCAGCTGCCACGGTCGCGTGCCTCGGTGTAAGTACCTACTATGTGTAATAGCAATTCGAGCCCACGGGACAGGTGAGTGTAAAATATCGTAGAACGGTAATAAATAAACGAAAAAAGAAGAAAAAAATTACCAAGAATACACACACAGGGCCAAGACGATATTATATCGCCACGCCGGGGCAGGTGCGACGACGGTAGACGACGACTAGATCGGTATCTTCCCTTTATCCGCGCGGCGCCGCCGTAGTTAAAAACGCGTCCGTCCTGCACGATTATGCACGCTCCTGCCCGTTTCCCATTTTTTTTTCTTTTCGCCTTTAAACCAGATAACCGCCACAGTTTTTTCTCTCTCTCTCTATTCTCATCATGGTCACGTTTTATCTCTCGTTTACCTCCCCGTACTTTCCGCCGGCTGTGCATGTTTCGGCCGATCCACTAACAGATATACCCGCAGCGGTCGGTAAAATTAACTTTTCTACGTTCATAATACGACGCTTTTACTCGAAGATAAATACCCCGCCGGGTCACATCACCTGTTCGGGTTGTAAAAACGCGAATACGTTCTATAATATCGTCGTGTCGCGTTATATCAAAACGACATCGTCGCGACGACGGGCCGGAAGACATCGCGTATTACAACAATATTCGTCGAACACAAGAAGTCATTAATTGTAATCGTCGTCCGTATCAAAACGTAACACAACGATTGTTATAAAATGTATAAAATACGATCAACGGCACGCGTCGTCTGAACGCGTTTTTCCATTTTGTCGCCCGGCCGACGACAGTCATGTCGTGACACCGTGTAACGATATTCGTATCAGCACAACCCCTCACAGTTGTTGAAAGTGCCAAATATCACAATACGTAAGTTCAACTGACGCGGATCGGAGCTGGCGAAATGCACAAACAGCTAGGTCTTTTTTACGCTGTAGACGTGGCCGTTTTTATGACGACCCGTTATTTCGATCATCACCGCTGTAAGAAAGTCGAGCGCGATAAAAGGATAAAAAAAATGGTTTTTTTTCTTGTAAAAAAACGAAAATTTTGATTAGTCTCGATTCGCAGCAAAACTACTTTCGGCGACGTGTAAAACGGACCGATAGTTTTGGATAAAGTCGAAGCGTATTATACACGCCTAACGTTTGATTGTGACGCGTATTGTACGGTCGTAAAATGATTTTTAATAAATTTTTTTTTATTACGGTCTTTTTTTTTCTCGACGATTTCTCGCAGTTCGTCTCTGAACTCGCGTTTCAAAATCTCTGTGTGTACACCCGTCGCGCGGTTTCTCCATGTTGTGCCGACTGCTGCTCGCGCCGTTGATTGATGATCGGACGACAGCGCCGACACGCGGGCGATACGCATGTGGGTTAGGATAAGATAAGTGTACGCCAATTATTTTCCTACAGGGTCCGATCGAAATCTGTTTGTTGCGCATAATATTGCGCGGTGTGTGATCTACAGGTGGATAAACTACCGTTTTCGTGCCGGCAATTAGCGAAGGCGAACGAAAAGTCCGTTTTTCCACGTTATCGAACGCACCTATACAACAAGACCGCGCGTCGTCGTCGTGATCGATGTCCAGATCTCGCGGCCGCGAGACCGAACCGCGGGATCGTTCTGTAGTGAAAAGAGCGTCAGAGCTGCGGATTTTCGCGAAAAAAGCGATCGTCATACGTGTAAAACGCGTAGTAGACTGCGTAAGAAGTGTGCACACGATCGTCCGATCGGGGGCTTCCGTCGCGGTCGGGTTCGGCGAACGGGGGGAAGTATCGGACGAGTAGAACGCTGTCCGAATCGAAATAAATCGTAACGTCTCGGGGGGGAATCGTCACGAACGTTTTTCCAGACAGCGAGGCAGTGGCGCCGCATCCTACGCGGTGTGTTCGCGAAGAGCAGCTGCATCCCAAGATGCATCAAATGGACGGTCACTCAATTGATTCTGCGGCGTTACGGCAAAGAAGACGTGTTTTTCGGAAAAACAAGTTTTGTGGTTTACGGAATGAAAAGCGCGATTTTCGTGTTTTGCCAGTATTTCTTTTTAGTTAGACGTGTCGTATCAACAGCGTAAAAACTCACGAATATAATATTTTGTTCAGTAAACTATAAGAACGCGATAGCATTTTTACCGATCAATTTAATCTATAACGAAATATTATGAACAACATGAATGATTTATAAAATCGAGTTTTGCCATCACCTGTATTATTTCGAGAAATTACTTATAAATTACGTTACTCGAGACGCATCGAGAAACACGTCGCCAGCACTCGAAACGCGCGATTTCTGGACACTGATAATCGCCAAAAAATTACGTACGTCGTCGCGCCACAGAATTAGCGTATGTCATGATTCGATTCAGTTCCGATGGAATCATACAAAGTTGTCTGACAATTGTTACTATCGTGTTACAAATGCACAAGTATTAATTCGATATTAACTCGCTCGTATGATCAGCTGTCTGTCTCTCTGTCCGGGAAGTGTCGTATAATAATTATTCAATTTTTCAAGGGCAACGAAATTCCATAACCCCCGTGCGACGACGACGACGACCTCTCGGCGAATTAATTTGGAGACGTAAAAAACAAAACGAAAAAAAACGAACGTCTGCCGTGTATAATGGTATTATACCCAACGATATGTAACAACGTTACCCCGTCTAGACTGGTTCGTTCTTTTCGTTTTCTGTGTCTGGCAGACGCACGCGAGTAGTTTTCTCTGTTTTTTGTTTTTTTGTCCCCTTCAACTTGTCCTTACGTCGCCGTCCCGATCGACCGCGGTCATTTGTCATGTGTTGTCCCGCTCTGTCTTTGTCGCGACGATTGTGTTCGGATATCCGCGGTCATCGCGCGGAAGTTTATATACCTAGCGATTTTTTAATCGTCGACGCGGACGTTTTTTCGACAAAACGAGTTGTCGTCCGAATACAGAGGTGCTCGGAAAAACTGCGGTCCAAGTGAGTTGAGTAAACCGCAGCGTTTTTCACCCGTATGTGCCGCAGATCCCAAGTGCGATTTCAAGGGGGTTCTCTCCTCTTTTTCTCTGGCGCGAACCGTTGTCGAATAGCACGACTAACACGGTACGACGTCGTCACGTTATGATTTTTAAAACGATTTCGGCTCGAAAAACAAACCGACTAGCCATCGTTGTTTAACCTGAATCGCACGCGGCCGGTGATAAAAAGTTCGTGTACCAGTCAACGTGCGGCCGTTTATCGTAAAATCAATGACACCGCCGCACTTTTTGTGCACCAAATAAAACAAATAGTTGTTCTCGGTAGGCAATGCGTCCGGTGCTATAATAGACACGCACTTGGCCCGGTGTAAATTCTGGTTTTTGAATCAAAAACGGTTTGATTTGTCCGAAATCCCGCCCGCCGCACCGACCTCCTGCGAACACGCCACAGCTCTCGTAACGATAGTGCCGAGAATAAACGTCCCGCAAAGTTCGTCCGGTCAAATAGACACACAATGCGTATTATAGTGTAATATACGCGATGATGGTCTGCACCTGCTGTGTATGATTCGTGCGAAAATGGTCGAGGAAAACTTTGAGAAAGTTTAGATAGAAAACTTTCCGGGAAACGTGCGCTCTTTTGCGTAAGTCGACACGCCGTTTTCCGCCGCCGTATGTCACGGGGGACGGTTATATCTCGCGTCGTCCCCTCGGATAGTGAAAATCCGCGGGTTTTTTTTCTGCCAGAAACGGCGTTAAGGACCCAAAGAATATGCGCGAGCCATACCATAAAGTATTGTCCGAGACGATAAAACGCAATAACGTAACGCGTGCACGCTCGTATCGGTCGCCGATATCTGTCGCATGAGAGTATGAAGGAAGAATTTAATATATATGAGTTTACCGTACACGTGTGTATAACGGGGGCGGAGAAGCACGACGACGACGAGGTAAAAAACAAAAAAAACTTTTTAAAAAAAATATATATATAATGTAGTCCGGTGGCGCGCGCTGCACTTGTTTTCTCTTCGGCCGTCCCGTCGACAAGAAGCGGCAGCAGCAGCAGCCGGCAGCGTGTACGGCATTCTCAAAAAGAAAAGAAAAGTTAAAAAGAAATAAAAAATACGTATACAATATTATAATATATATATATCAATAGCGCAGAAGCCCCGTGAGTAAATTAACTTGTAATTGCCGACGGTTCATTAACATAAACACGGTCGTGCACCGCACTTATCTGCCACTTATATCAGCTGTCTCGAGTCGGTGGTACGGTATAATACGAATAATAATACGAATAAAACGTATAGTTTTGTGCGTATTTTAATGTCGTGTGTATAATAACATTATAATGGTGTGTATATATAATAATAATACTGCTCCATGGATATTATAACATCGGCCGGGGTTGATTTATACACGTGACGCGCCACAACCCGGTTAATTACATTTGAGTAATAAAAATCGTCCGTTTTCCACGACTGCTGCTGTTGACAGAAAATCTAAACACACGTTGTAACTGAATTTCTTCTGAGGACCTAAACACGTTTGGAACGATATTAAAAAAATTATGAAGTTTAGAGCTTTCGCGTTTAAATATCCCGTTATTTTTGCTTAAGGGGAGACTGGGTGCGGCGAATTTTCGCACTGTTTCGGATCTAAAAGCTAGAGTCGAATTCGTTCTCTTGAAATGAACCAGTTCTGTAAAAAGATTCTTTGACCTTTTACCTAAGTTATCGTGGGAGTCGATTTTCAATAGTTAAAAACATATTCGAACATCATATTAATTTTGAACGTAAAAACTATATGACGTACAAAATAAAAAGTCCACCAAAATAATCCGGAAAAAAGATTGAAGAATCTCTTTTCGGAATTCGGTTCATTTTAAGGAAATGAATTCGATTCTGGCTTTCAGGTCGTTGTCTCAGGAACATAAAAACATTATTTTAAAATGCTTGCGCACGAGTCGTGCTGGGACACCTTCCTGGAAAGCACCACATACACTCACACTATTGTTTATTTACTACTCGTATAAAGACGACACAGTTGCCGAAATTATTAAAATGTTGCCCGTAAAAAACTCCTTTAAAACGACCGGTACCCAATCCCCTTAAATCGTTAGAGCATACGTTAATGAGGCTTACGATTAGACCTCAAAATGTTTTCGTTTATTTTCTAGTCGGTCGCAACTGTTTGAAAAAAATCGAAATTTTCTTTAAAAAAAAGTCCAATACGTTGGAATCGATTTTTTTTTTTTTTAAACTCGTTTGGGTTTAAAACTGATCTCGTTGACGCGAAGACGGGTACCGTACGAGTATTTTCGTTCTGGAATCATTTTTCAAAACTTGTCAATTGTTGTTTCGGTCGTTACAATGAACTGAGTTTTCCTACAATAAGACAGCCGCTTTGTGCAAAACATACGGTACACAACCGCGCGCGCTGGTGGAATTCGCGAAATCTTTCGCACGTTCGATATCGCTGCAAAAAACGGCGCGGGACTTATCGTACCTACGAGACTGTTAGTGAATTTTGTCCGGGGAATAAACGGAATAAATACGATACGGATCGTTCGCGACGGCACACGCCTTTGGACGAACCTTTCGGGTGAATTTTTAAGATCCGAAGAAAACGATTTCAACGTTTTCTGCGTTCCAAAAAGTCGTCTCCCACGGAAAGCAGCAGGTGGTTCTATTCGCCAGCTGCCCGCGCTCGCACGCGTTTCTCTCGTTCGCTGCTTGTTTTTTTCCGCCGCCGACGACGACGACACTTAAAAACACCTCGCCGACGACATTAATATACGATTATAATAATCATTTTTTTATGTTTGATCTAACGCGTGTATTGTGTAGTACACAAACAGCACGTGTGCGCTGCAACGGCCGATGTCTAAGAGTACTAAACTCGTACGTTTCGGTTTGGTGGAAAAGTGAAACATGTGACGACGCACGTTCTATGATGTCGTCGTTATCGTTTTTACTTACGACGTTTTGTAACACTTTATTTTGTTAGGCCGACGCGTGTCGATGATACGTGCTCTACCGTAAAATACAGTTTAATCTCGGAAAACAGTGTCGGCGGATAAAGCACGGGCGCACTATGAAAAACGCACGATACGGCCTGGAAAACGTTCGAAGGTTTCGTGTGCACGAATCTGAAAGCTGCGTGAAATATTTCGCGAACGAAAAATAAAACGAGTCGTAGAGCGTACGCCATAACGGCGGTGTTGGTCACTGTATCGAGTGGGTTCGAAATATTGTACGATCTCGGACTGAGAGTTGAGCGGAGGTGTATTGTACACGTGCTCAATGAATTGCGCGTTTTCATCGTATTCGACTCGTAGAAAATAATAAGAATCACGCGGTCCATTCATTCGTTTCGCGACGTTTTTCAAAAACGTCAGGTTAGGTTTCACAGTGCTCAATGGAAAAAACATTCCGAATACTTCTCGCGGGGGGGGACACGTCAAAACCGTCAAACGTATATTGATGAAAAACTAATGGGGAAACTTTCGAGAACGGCTCCGTGTATTAGGCGCGTCGCGAGGCAGTTGTTATTCGGACAATTGTAAAATAAAAGCGTTCGTTTGTTTTCCATAACTCGTATCGCTTCTGTCTTTTGAACCTCGCGGAAACTCGGCGGTCCGTACGTCTTCTTCTTCGCATTTCTCTCGACTGTTCTGTGGCCACCCTCGTATTTTTTTTTTCAACACCCGTATTGTCCGTCTCTTCTTCGGCCATCGCCCGCCTCTTTTTCCTCCGTTTTCCCGACCGTCGAGACACACATTCATAATTATTCCGTACGCGCCGTATCAACGCGGTTCTCGTCCCCGGCCACAAACTGCGCCCCGACCGTCGCGTACAACGACGTCCCACGCCGCTGCAGCTACCGCGGACCGCTCGGAATCTGGTAGCGATAATTTATACGTATATGCATATATTTGTGTACAAATTATTATATACGAAGGCGTCGCGCGTAATAATGATATGCCGTCCGCTCGGGGTGGAGAGGCCAAACCCGTTCTCCCTTGGGTATAATTATACGACTACCATCGTAATTTACTCCGGCCGTTCGGACTTGTTCCCGTTTTCTTCTTCTTTCTGTTCCCTCTATATTTATTAACAGTATACGCGCTGTGTACGCGCCGTGTGTACGCGTAAGATAGTAAAAACATCGTGAACGGCTGTCTTCTTTATTCAGTAAAACCCGTACCACGTAATATAGTGGCGAACGGTAATGAAACGTTGTTCTCGGGTGTTGCACGATCGCGTGTAAAACGAAAAAACAGAAAAAATAAAAACGGAAAAGTAAACGATGTACGCTCATGCCGGATTACATTTTTCTGACGCGAGAGAGCTGCCGCAGCGGTCTCTATCCGTATTGATTTAATTACGGCGATGAAACGTTTACGAAATCGTCCACATCGTCATCGTAAACCGTGCCGACATTGTTAAAAACAATAACAACAAAACCGATTCGGTTTCGACGGTTCGAAAACACGTTTCGATGGAAATCGGACCGTTTCTGTGGCGTAACGATATTACGGGTTCTGCGATCGACGTGGGAAAAAAAGTCGTGTGGGCGGTTCTTATATTTTTCAAACGATGCTTCCTTTTATACAGGACACGGAATAAAAAAAAAAACACGTTGACGCTTTCGTTCACCCGTTAAAACAGTGTAGATCTTAGTTCACTTTTAAAATTGAATTGCTACATTAAAATTTTTCATTCTCGCGATGACGATCGATCGATCCCTGTTATCATATCGCCGCTCTCGTCCCGGAAGCGCACGCCGCACGCGTAAACCGAGTGAAAAAACATATTTCGTGGCTTATTTTCGTACCAGCTGATGGTCAAACATTTGCGGATCGCATACGTTTGATATTAGGTTTGTAAATTTTGGGTGGTACAGGAAAAATACCAGCTAAGCGACTCTTTTTTCTGAGATGGCGTTTCCATACTGGTCGGTATGTAGTTATTTTTTATTGAAGTACTTTTTGGCGGTCGAAACAGGGAGAAAAACGTGCAAGTCGAAAGTTATGACCGCTGGAAGTTCAAGCATACAACGAAACAGTCCGATTACATTAAATGAAATTGTGTTTTTCTCCGACTCCAAAAAAAACGACTTGGCTGGTTTTTTTCCTGCGTCCTTCATACATACCGTGTACACTCAGAAATAGTCGTGCTCTGGAAGGGACGAAAACGATAATCGTCCCGAGGTGTCGTCATAGACCCTAATGACTTTAAAACAATGAACTAAAAAAACTCAAGAGAAAGAACTCAAAACGCTAAATTTCGACTTTTGAACTGTTGTGTAACGGACTACAAGAAATTTTTAAAGTATTTTTTAGGCCCATCTAACTATACTATTAGTACGCTCAATCGTTAAAGGAAAAAAAAAATTTCATTCTTAGGTTTAGTAACTTTAAACGTACAATCTCTACAATACATATATACATATATATTGCTTGGTGTACACAATGTCGTTGGGCAGTTTTAATTTTTTTTTTTGAAAATTCGCTAGGGTTTGACCTCGTCGATGAAAATTTGAACATTTTTTTTAACAATCCAAAAAAAAAAAAACGAATTCTCAACGTCATTGCGCACAGATTCTGCAAATTCTGGCGAAGGAACTCTAGGTAATTTCCCCCCAGGAATAAAGCGTTCTTGCCGCGTTCGGCGTAGTTTCGGCTAATTCCGTCTTAATTTATCGTACGATAACTGCGTTCTTCGTTCGCTTCGCTGACGCGCGTGTACGGCCGACGTTATTGTTATTGATGCTGCACCGCACAAAATCGAATTCAGCGAACACGCGCATTATCATATAATCGTATACGTCGTAGACGCGCACAAAGGGCCGACCGGTGGTCGAATCGTACGATATTCGTTCGATTGTCTGGCGGTGGTGATTTAACTGCCCGCGTTATATAAATACGTATGAATAAAAAAAAACGAATAAAATATACCCGCCCGTGTTGTTTATTATTATAATATAAAACCGTCGTCTTACTACCGCGCGGCATTGTCGTAGTAAAGAGTAACGGACGACGCGACCGACCGGCTAAAACGCGTATAAAACGTGTGCGTAAAGTACGGTGCCATTCACGAAGTGCGGGAATGACGAGGAGATGGTGGTAATACGGAACGGAGGAGACGCGCGCGCGGGGGATTACAGAGGATTCTCTCGGCCTCGTTACGGATGATAATGATACGATGGCGGCGACGGCGACGGCGAAGAAGAAGGTGACGTTTGAATCGAACAATGCGCGAATGTCTAATTAAAAAATCGCGTATCCGGCGAAAGACAAATTACGATCGTTTTGAATATAATCGAAACGCGCGAATTACGCTACCGAGCGAGAAAAAACCACGGAACTCGTGGACGTAGCGATTACACCGAGTACACGTTGTTGTTTTCTACGCCGTGTCACGCCGAAATCGTAGGAGTTTTTCAGAAGATTTCCTACCTCGCCGAAATTAAAAATAACATCGCGCCGACCGATCTGACGATAAGTGCGCGCTAAGGAAACGTCGCGCGACGTCCACTTAAAAACGACTTTTCCCCGCATTTTCGACTTTAAGCGGTAAAAACGTCAAGAAAACCGAAATCGTGGGAAAAGCGTTTTGTGGCGGATTCAAATCGGTTTTCGGAACTTCACTTTCGGCGACGGGCAGTGAAAGAAAGTCAGCTAGGTGTCCAATGTGGTAAAGAGTTGCTACTGAATTCCACCGGAGCGCTTTCTACAACGCGATTCATACGGCAGTGCGCTATCTCATTAGTAATATAGAAGAATCTAATTGGTTCTTTGACAACTGAAACAATAATTAACAAATCTTTTTTTTTGAAAAATTATTACGATTCAGAAAATATCTGTAACGCTGTCGTTGAGTTGTTTTTGGAATTTTGATTGTTAAAAAAATATTCGTGAAATTAAATTTTCAGCGACGCGGTCAATCTTAAACCATAAAAAATTACTTAAAAAAAAATTGGTTTTTAAAAACTGGACAAAGAGAGCGCGGGTATATCGAGCGATACGTATAGAACGTAGGTTTTAAAAATACAGACTCCTAACTACAAAACTTGATAGCTAGTAAAAAAAAAAAATTTCGATTTTTTAACCGTTGTAACCGATTGAAAAATGAATCTGTTTGAACAATTTTTAGAGCCATCGGAAACCTAGTATTAAAACTATAGATGTGCTCAACCAAAAAATCGAAACGAAGAAAAAATAATAATAATGGGATATTCTCCCTTAATCTCGTCACGACATGCCCGGGATTTTCGCGATGTTTTCGTCTCGAGTTTTCCCGCAAAAATTAAAAATATTTTTTTCTTTTTCAAATAAACACCGCTTCGTCGAGCATATAAAATAATACATGGACATTTCGTGACGTTTTCGGCAGAATCGCGTTGTCGTCCGTCGGATCGAATCGGTCGAATACGATCGCCTGCAAGAAAAACGTATAAATTCCTTTACGATTTGAGTTCGGTAGACGGTGAAAGATCTAGTCTCAAACGTCGAATTTAAGATACCCAATATAGACATTGTTGAATTTTAAAATTTGTTCTATTCGTGGCTTAGCAAATGAACACAGCATCGTTCGTCCATTATTTATGTCGTAAATAAACGACGCGTTTATAATAATTGCGATGGCGACAAAAGCGTTGAACATTATGACGTATACTGTACGCACCGAAACGGTCAACAGTTGCTTGGATTCCCTAGTCAACATTTTATTCGAGCTTTTAACGTGTTTAGAAACGCGTATAATACTGTACAATTTTTTTTTTTTTTGAAATCTGGCCGGTACTCAATTCGTATTTTCCGTTCTAGGAGACAAACCGCACGCTTGTGAACTCTGCAAAAAGAAATTCGCCCTGGCCTGCAACCTGAGAGCGCACATGAAAACCCACGAGAGTGAGTATAATAATATTTTTCCGCTAAACTATGTACAATATGGTCTATAAAACTTTTCGCGCTTGTCTCGATAAAATGTCATTCAACAACACCGAGTTATGGACCAACTACCGTTTCACAGGTGCAAAAACGAATAATATGGACGTTCTATTTAGATGTATTTCTCGTCAGAATGTTAAAAAAAAAACGCCACCACGATTTCTAGGCGCATACTCGCGGATCGACCAACTGCCACAATGACGATATAACGTTAAAACGGCGATTTTGCGTTTGCTACGAATTTTTAAAAAAAAATTTTTATACAGTACAATATATTATCGTAAACGGAACAAGTCGAAATAACACGTCGGATTGATGTAACACGAAAAAATGCTTTTGCACAATCCATACTGACAATATTTACGCGTTTTCGAGTAAAATCTTAATATTTTTTTTACGACTCGTTCCGGGATGGAATCGAGTGAGCGTTTTACAACCATTTCGGACGGTTTCCAGTGTAAAAAATTGACGAGTGGTGGTACCCTGTAATCACCGGTGTACTGGCCGTACTAGTATAACACGGATCACACGCGCGTATTGAAAGGAATTCTTTTTTTTTTTTTTAAAAAATACCTTTACGGCGACGTTAAAAAGCCGATCGCATTTGTTAATTATTATTATTATTCGTCCGACGAAGACGCGATTTGCCGCGTTTGCCGTGCAGCTCGGATCGTAAAAACTATACGGCAAATCCGATAATAATAACCCGTCCGTCGGAAGAGGGATCGCGTCGTTTTTATACGCCGCGTTTTACGTTTACGACGCTTATAATATATTATTTTAATAATAATTTCACGTTTTATTTGTTTTTTCCCTTGTACCTATTTTTTTTTTTTATATCGCACGACGAATCTCGGCGACAGGATCGGTTCACGAGGACGAGATATTACAACAGCGAAAAAAAAATATATATTTATAATACTCGTACGGTTTTTATTGTATTTTTACGGGGCGCACCGTCCGTCCTTGGCGCGGTCCGACAACGCATGATTTCCGCGGCTCGTCGGGTGTCGCAGTAATAACGCGTTTTCTTTCTACAGGGATCCTAGTTTTATTTTTTTTTATAAAACGTTAACACTTTACGTATTATTATTATTATAGATTTAACCTAGCATAATAATATTTTCTTTTTCGCATACCCTGTACAATGTAAAATAAATACAAAATTCAACAAAATTTCTCGTCAGATATGTCGTATAGTTCGTAAGAACCGTTGAATTTAGTCGGCCATCAGAACTGGGAAAAACGTTTTCAGAAATACAACCTTACCGACACTCACCAAACCTCGAAGTCGATTTTCCCGTCACGACGTAAAGTCCACCGGATCGGTTCCCCAATCGTTGTTGGATTTTGTTACAAACTTTGTTTATTTACCGATCAAATGATTATAATGTTGTGAACAGTTTTCACAAACCGTCGTATCCTTCGTATTACACATATATGTATTTATGTCTGACGAGGAGAACATCTCCGCGAGCTATCCCTGCGGCTGTTTTTTTTTCCGAACGGATTCCAGGACCGCTCGCGACGATTTTGGCCCCGCGAAATCACTACGTTTTCGTAGGACATTATTTTCAAATCGAGGGATGCGCGGACCCACCCGGCTCGAACCCGTTCCGCAACGTGATCGTATCCACGTTATTCGCTATCGGGACGAATCGGTTTTTCATTTCGTTTCCCACCGTTTCCGCGCAAACCACCGCACCTTTAATGTCGAAAGAAAAAAAAATCAGTTGTATCGCGGACACTACGTATTAATAGTATATATTAATAGTATTATATCACTAATATTATAGTGATATAATTATACGACGTGTGGGTACGCCGAGCGTGGGCGTCGTTCGCGCGCTCGTACCGTGTGTTTAAAAAAAAATTCGACGACGATAATATAATAATAATATTATATTTTGTAACGAATTTAACAACACATATCGTACGCTGTCGTCCTCTGCTGGCGGGAACGTTTCGCGTTATTTTCTAACCCTTATTACATCGTACGGGTATTATTTGTATGTAGGTGGGTGCGTATACCGTTACCGGCGAAATCCGCGTTTTTTCGTCGCCGAGTCCGCGCCGGCGCCTGCACGAAAGAAAATAACGATCATCAAAATAATAATAATAATAATAGGTACTTTTCCAAATTAATAGACGATTGTGCCTTTACAGGTCTAATATTATATATTTCTCACGCGCCGCGCTTACGCCCACCGAATTACCCCTTCGATGGTACCACGCGCCCCGCGGGTACGCGCGCGTAACATCGCAAAGGATAATAATAATATTGCAGAGGACCTACAAAAAAAAAACACTTAAAACCCCATACGATCCTTAATGACGCGGCTCACGAATCGCGACCCCTCGTGTTCGTCGTCATTACGTTTTGGCTCAAAAAAAAAATTGTTATTTTTGGTATATATAATGATATATCGACGATAATGGATCAGTGAAAACGAGAATAATACGCAGGTCTTAAAACTCGACCGGCATCACGATAATCTCGCAACATTTCCCTATATATATTTAGTGGGAATATCACGTAAATTTTTTTTTTTTTCCTCTTAAACGGTCTGGTCGAGTACACCTATATGTACGACAGTCAATACTAGGCTTACGGATGGCCGTAAAAAATATTCAAAAAAATTTTTATTAACCTTTCGATCAACAGCGTTTAAATATCGGAATTTCGCGTTCACCAGTTTAAGCTCTGTAGGTAGACAAATTCGAATAAGTATTTGTTTTTTAATCGAAAGTTCAAAACGTTTCGTAAGTCGCGTATAAAGTTAATTTTTTAATCCTTCGATTTTAAATAATTAAATTAAAACGAAAATTGAAAATATCGGTGCAAGGTGGTAAACTTTACACACGATATTTTTTTTTTTTTTTACTATGGTTTTTAACATAATCGTATTGAATAATGACTTTAAAACCTACTTACAGAATTTTTTTATTTTCTAAAACGAAACGAAAAAGAAGAAAAATCATGTTGATTCTACGAGACAGGGAAACTTTTCCCGTCAAGTCGACGTTGCTAAATTTTAAATGCACGTAATGTGATAGATATTGCCTATATTTTGCTCCTCGATAAATAGCCGACAACCTTGAGGGGGAAAGTTGTACTATTGAATTCCACTAGAGCGCGTTCTATATCTCTTCTACTTCTGTATATGCTTTCTCCGTTGGGAATCTTAACAACTGAAACGATAGTTAACACGTCATTTTTGTTTCGAAAAATGATTACGATTCAGAATAAAAATACCTGTACACCGTCGTTGTGTTATTTTGGGAATTCGGATCTCATTCAAAAATGAATATTCGTGAAATTTAACTTTCAACAACGGGGTGAACCCATATATTTGAAAAAAAAAAAAAAAAGTATTTTTAAAAATCGATCAACATATCAAGCAATGTGCGTATAGCACGTGCATTTTCAAAAGTTACGGACTTTTAACTATAAAACTTGATAACTAGTGAGAAAGAAATGCAAAATTTCGATTATCGAACCGTTGTAATATATAAAATAAAATTTTTCGAAATATTTTTTAGGGTCATCGTAGTACTAACTATGAGTATAAACAAAACCATTTGGGCAAAAAAAAAAAAAATTGGATATTGACGAATTTTTCAAACCGTTACTATGGCGCGTCGATCTGCACATACTATAGTAAACGCGTTGATATACTTTTATGATAACTCGGACAAGAAGAAAAAAATATAACGTTATTGTTGAATTACCGTTTGCGCTTTGTTTTCGCCGGATATTTTCTTTTAGGTTCTTCTCGGTGTACGCAGCGTTTCTACGTTGGCGGTTTTACGGTCCGAATAAAGTTCTCTTTTCTTCCATCTTATTTCCCGTCATCACGAGTTTTACGGTTTTCTCTTGCCGTTTACGGCACAAAATATAATACACACTCGAATGTTTCCGTGAAAAATACGTTTGTAGGTAGTCGTCGTATTTTGTTCCATTTTTTTTTAGGTTTTTGTAGTTTTTACGCCTGCGAAATCGACAACGTCGACATTATTCGCGTTCCTCTAAAAATTGCAGTCCCCGGATAGGTACGTACCGCGTTATATTATTAACTACTGAAACAATAAATAACTGCGGATTTTCGTTTTTGAAAGATTATCGCTGTATACGGAACAAAATTGCCGTGTTATTTTTGGAGTTTCGATTGTTGAAAAAAAAAAAAATTCGTGTGATCTCAACGACGGGGTGAACGCGGTTGATTTTTAAAGATTGCCCAACGGCAACGGTTGATATCGAGCGGCGCGTACAGAATGTAAATTCAAACGTTAACTAGAACACCTCGTCTAAAGTGTAGGTAGACGATGCGAAATTCCGATTTTTAAACCGTGTTGTACCTAAAAACTTTAAAAAAACTATGGGACGTTTCGCCCGTTGCGAAACGATTTTGTTTCGAAAAGCAGACTACGTGTCTTTTTTTTTTGAACGTTCGCGAATTAATTTTTTTTTTCGTCTGTTTCGCGCAGGTGAGACCCAAATGGAGTGCGACAAGTGCGGCAAGGTGTACATGGCGCCGGAGTCGTCGGACTGCAAGCCGCCGGGTAGCGTCGCGTGTCCCGAGTGCGCGCCCATCTCCGCGGCCGGGGGCGCGCCGCAGCGGCCGGCGGACGACTCGGCGGAGGAGTGCAGCAGCGGCCGCAGCTGCTCGTCCACGGGCTCCGCGGCCGACGACACGGGCCGCGCGTGATCTGCCGACGACGACGACGAAACGAATACGAAAAAAAAAACCAGAAACCAAAAAAAAAACTGTGCATCGCGTCGACACTGTTTTTACGATGTCTCGAACGGCGAGGAGCGAATGAAAAAACATCAACCTCGGGCCCGGTTTTTCGACGGAGGGTTTTAACGGCGATGGCCCCGGGCGTCAGTTACAAAAAAAAAAATCAAACGTTTTTCGACCTTCAACTCAGTAAATGTACGAAAAAGAAAAAAATCAACTTAAAAAAAAAATATGGGGGGGGGGTCAATCATTTTCGTAGTCGGCCAATTTTATCATTTTTTTCTCAACTACTTAGATGTCGGGTGTTTTGAATTTTTTTTTTGTTTCTGTAAAGGGGCCTCAAAAAAAAAAAACTTAGGAAATCCGGCCCTGGGTATACCTTTCCCCGTCGACGTCTGGACAATCTGACGTAAAATCGACCGCCCCGCGTTTCATTATCGTTCTGCCGGCGAGAAAATCGTAAAACGACACGGGGTTTTCATCGGTTTTCTGGTCAAAACACCGGTCCGGTAACAACCATCCCGAAAATGTTTTACTGATTGTAAAGTAGTTTAGTCGTTCAGCAACTGTTATATCATGTAAAATGTACAGTTTTTTTCTATTTTTTTCTACTATTTTTGCGGTGCAGTGTAATCGTATGCGCGAGAAATGTACGCGCGTGTTACGTTTTTGGGACTTTGCGCGCGGGAGTATTTTTTTTATTCATTCATTATTATTAATTTTATTAATCTAGTCACTTTGTACGCCGTCATCGCGTTTTCATAATATTTATTATCATTTTTCTTTCTCGTACGTTCGTCGTACGCTAATATTTATTTTTCGTACCATTTGTGTACTCGTGCGGCTAATCTTAGGTGTATTTTTATTGATATATTATAATCATAACGTATCGTTTTTTATCCGATTATTTAGCGTTTATAACTCGCGTACACGTACGCGTAGCCGTGTTTGTACATCACGAACATTAAACGAAAATTTGTACTGTACAATACAATATTATTTTTACTCGATGTGTACAAATGTGTATAAAAAGGTATCATTTTAACGTATACACACGTATATTATTAGACTATCGTAAACAAATAAAACTATATTTTTCAACACCTGATGCGTTTTTTTTTTTTCAATTCTCTTATGGTAATTATTCCCGCGAGTTCATCCCGACGCCGTTTGTCGTGTCCAAAAAGCTTCTGAGATTGTACAATAGAGGATGAACAATGGATGAATTCAACGTAACTAATCTGTTTTCTTCGCAGAGGCGACGGACTGCGCGTCTACGGGCGTTCTAAGAGTCGGTTTTTGACGCGTAAAATTTAACGCGATTTCCCGTAAAATCCGTGATTCGACTCCTATATTTATATTATACAATGATTGTCGTTTTTCGATTAATCATGTTTATCAAACAATAAAGTCATATTAAGGGTGAGGAATATCCGAAAGAGCGTGGCTATCGA
>CM029363.1:312902-327750 GCA_017140985.1 Hormaphis cornu
TTATTTATACGTCACGGTAGAAAACATTGCATACAAAGTGGTTGCTTAATTCTTAAAAGCATATTTTTTTAACAGTTTTTTATGGACTTACAAAAATATTTTCATTTTTTTTTTTTTTTTTGGTTTTATAATTAAACCAAATTAATTTTTTTCTAGAATTAATTGTTTTAAATGAACACAGTGTATATAATTTATTCATAGTATTTCATGTAAACAGATGCATTAAATTAACATATGAATCTCGACAAAATAATAACTTTTTAACAATGCATTATTATCCGAAAATGTAATATGCAATCAAAACGGTAATAATAATATGAGCCTTCCGTTCGTATAAATTTAACAAGTTAAGAAAAATATTTTAACGATTTTCATTCTCTTAAGTGTAATCGTGTCTACTAATATTTTGCCTTTTAAGTTGAATAGTAATCGGAAGGGAAATTGAAATATTTAAAATTATAATTTATAATATGTGAACACATCATCCAAACGTGAAACTGATTAAAAAATTATAAGTATTTACGCATATAAATTTCAAGAACAACAATCCTTTGTGTTTGATACACGGTTTAGAAAAAGTCATAATAGTAATTTCAAATAAATACGACTACAAATTAGTAAAAAACCAACATTGCACACAAGTGGTTAAAAACATTAAAAAACAGTTTGAAATTTTCTAAATATTATATTGTGTAATTTTATGTCCTCGTAACAGGAAAGTGAAAATTACGAAAATCAGTTTAAAACGTGATGAGAATTTAAAGAGTCATCTGATAGCTGTCCTTAAACCTGTACAGAAATTAAACACAAACTGGGCAACTAAAAACTGGATTTAGCATTTACGTAAATTGAAAAAAAAAAATACGCTTAATAATTTAGTGATTTCACGCTGCAACGGAATAATATTCGTTTCCGTAGATCAATATAATTAACGAAAAAAATTCTGATATCTAAAACCTGAGTGCCTACAAACGCAAAACGCACAACTTTTACGATTGTTTTTATGCTGTTTGTTGACGTCACACTCGGTTATTTATTTTATATATATTATACCAACGCCTATTGTGTTTTTATTAAACATTAAATTTCGTACGATTATCGAAATACCATCATCATCTTGTTTCAATCATGTAAAAACGTCGAAAGTACTGAATATTCATACGAAAATTCGTCCAAAAATAATTGATATAGACTCAACTATTTATTTTGGTACGTAAACGTGCATTTTAAATATGTATTTTCATTCGTCAGGCGTCGTATCATTACAAGTAGTATACGCTAAGAATATCATATGTAGATCCAAACGATCGAAAAACAGTTTGATTCGGTTTTTTACACGAAAATCGCAACAATAAAGTTATTGTTGTAAATTAAACTACGTATAAACGCATATTTTATAACTGGTCGCGCACTTCACTTGAGTAGCCGATAAAACAGCGAAGAACTCGTCGTTTTATGTTTTCGTATTTTTCATACTGCCATCAGTGCAATATTAATAAAATATAAGTACACAAACGAGTCATTACGGGTTGTGTACAGATAAAACGTGCTTATTTCACGCGGAAGTACTTATCTTAACTGGTCACGCCGAAAATAATGACGTTATTTCATACCCAATAAAAAAAAAAAACCGAATAACCATCGTCATATTAACGTTGATAAATAAATGGTTGTATTACATAAATTTACTTTGATGCGTGTACACGGATTATTTTAGGAAACTAAAAAACCAATCCTGTGGGATCTACGCTTATTTTAGAATTTAGAAAAAATATGACGTGGGTTGTAGATAAAAAAAAAAAAAAAACACGTTGTAAAATACGGTTTTATCTCGACAAAATCGTGACATCATAACAATATAATATAATCGCGTTGCTCACTCATTTTTAAATGATTTCAAAAATAATAGTTTACAACGAAAAAGCCGTTCGTAAGAAATAAATATAATATAAATTTTGAGATTCTCTTACGTATCGATACAATATTATAGACCTGTATTATTATCGCGTATATCGGTCATCTTAAACGTATCGAATAAACAGCAAAAACATCGCGCTCATGTTACACAATATCTAAGCACGACAATGTAGACGACTGTTATTATAAATAGGATTCGTATATGTATAATTAATCGCGGTTAATCGGAAAATAGTGTCTACTATAAAAGTATACGATGGTAAATAACAATTTCGAAGTTTATTTCAATTAAAAATCCAAAACAACTTGGTCTCTCCAAGTATCATAAAAAATACTCGTTACGTGGTATCCAACTCGTAGGTTTACTTGTACATATTTTTAATTAGAATAAAAATTTTACACAAAACTGAAGTATGTAAGATTTGTATAGTAATCTATGAGTTAAACGTATGGAAAAAGTTATACACTAATAGTTTATAAGAAAAAAAAGCAATCTATCTTTATTGAGAACAACAATTTTCGAATTGAGTCCTCCTCAATTATCATAATATTATTGAAAAATTTTATGAAATTGATGAAATTGTTTACAATAGTGTACGTTCTACCGCTTGAATGTACTAGGTTTTTGTCTCGACCGGAAGTTTTTTTTCTTTTTTAGCAGTTTAACCGTAAAAACAAAAAAAAACGCGAGAGATAAATGTTGAAGAAAAGAATATTTTACAAACGCGTGTCGAAACGGTAATTTATCAGTATTTCCTAGTCGTTTTTCCGTACGAATGAGTACGCAAAGACGTGTTGTAAAAACGTTTTAACATGTCTATAAGGTAGAATATACGGGCAACAATTATTACTTACGACTGATGGTTCAATGTCAAAATCAAACGTATTCTAGGATTCGTCTCACTGGATCACAAAAATACGCTGAAAAAATTGTTTTTGGGAAAAATCTGTAATATATTATCCGTGAGTATGAACGATTATAATTATTTGTATTATTAATTGTTTAAAATTCGAAGCGTTTTTGCACAATCATGATATTCCAAGATGTATTTGTGAACATATTATCAAAACAATATAATATGCCTCGTAAAATTATTTTAAATATACCATATCTTTTGATGATTTTTAACAATTAGTATGAAGATCAAATAGTTTTAGTTCAAGGAAAGTTACATAGTAATATGATAATCCCTCGTTTTTCGTTTGAAGTAAACATTTCATAAAAAATAACAGATGTGATTTAGTATCAGACATTTTAAAACAAGTAAATGAAGAAGAATCTAAGGAGTTTTTGATCGGAATCAGTTCTCTCTACACCATCGAAGCCCAATCAAAACCAAATTTACTTCGATACTGCAATAGTTAAGATTAAACTCGAGGACATCGATAAATCGAAAACGTAACAATTACGAATACAGTGTCTATATTATAAGACGGAGTGTGCAGCGCGATATGGGAGTTAATTAAAGAGTTTTACCGGTACTTGTTTTTATAAAAATAATTGTTTTTTACTGACATTTTAAAATGTAAGTTTCTTACGACCGTACATGTGACCGAGCTTCAATACCATAGTAGAGTTGACACATTTTACCTTGAGTCACGCATAAATATTAAAAAACAATCACCTTGGTATACCTATTTAGTTCATGTTTGACAAACAGCTGTTAATAGATGCAAAATAAAAAAATAAATTAAAACGAGCGAACAAAAAAATTTGCTTTTTTCAATTGACGAACAAATTATTTTTCGTAATGTAACGGTACGCCCAGCTTAAGCGATCCCCGACTAAGCAAATACAATATAAGAAAAAGAAAAAGAAAAAATGAGTTCGTGACAATCAATTTTAAAATATATAAATTTGTGTTATACAGTTCTGAAGACATATTTTAAATTCTTTAAATCTTTTAAACATACTCGTAACATATTTATATAGTACTTTTACTACAGTTTACAAAACCGATCCGACTCTTTCATCTAAAATTAAATCTTGTACGTATGTATCAAAGTTCTTGGAGATCCAAAATTTCCTTTTAAACTAATTAAAAACCAATCGACACTGTGACTCAACTAATAATGTACATTTTCCACAAGTGAAATAAGTTGAAATTTTTACCGTTTCATAACGCCTTTAATGTGTATTCAACAACGCGTGTATTGATTCACGTATAATTTATTCTTGAACAAACAATTGTTGAAAATCAATCCAAGTATGTTCTCATACAAGCAATATAGTATAATACACAGAATTGTAGCGTTCACTGGAAATAAAAAATTTTAAAAAAGAATTCATTATCAAATTATACACATATATTGAATAAGGGTTAATTAAATTCGATATCTGTTTTTAATACGGTTTACATTCGATTTAAAGGTTAAACCGTTCGTCGTTCGCCTCGAGCCATATCATAATTAATTACGTACGATAAATTATAATAGTATTAATTCGTATTCAAATATGAATTAAAAACTAATTGCATCTGTTTCAACTTCATGAACGCACGTACCGGTAGTCTTTTTTTTAAATACTACGTTAAACGTGAAAAGTAGGTAAAAAATACAAATATTATAGTAAGAATTTTTTTTTCCTCGTAGACAGTTTTCACTTGGGTAAGGTATATTAATTATGATACTATTATACACCGCATAGAATATTATTATTATGCGTAAAACGTTGTCTACATTGATACCTTATGTAAATGACGGTAAATATTTGCATTATAAAAAATAATACAACATAATTATTATTACTGTCAACATTAAATCATTTCAAAACGTCCGACGTTGTTTTACATTCGAAAACACAACCCGTGGCTCCCTTTTCTATCGCAATAATACTATTCTGTACCACACGAACATTTTTCACAAATATTTGTTTAAGTTGAATATTCATAAAAAACGCCAGCACGATAATATGTTAATAGTTGTTGTTTTTATTTTTTTTGACAAAACACAAATTCATCTCACGTACAAGTCGTTTTGTCTCGCCGTAAATACAATCAAATTTAATTTGCAATAATTGCACGGTGTCGCAATAAATATCCTTAACGAACCGCTATGTACACGTGTTTACGCTTGTCATTTTGTTCGTTAAGTCATCGAAACACACCTAAATAATAACGTTTCGAATCAATGTGTAGTATTTTTTTTTTTTATCGTACAGAATTATTTTTATTACGCATAAACGCGATTTGGTTATAACGGTCTTGTTGTAAACGATTAATTAAAACAAAAATGGTCAATTACATCATTGAAAAGCTTTTTTAACGAGTCGACCGTACAGAATTTTTCATTTGTTTTGAAAACAACAACGTCCACGTTGTTAAAAAACAAATAAAACACACACACGCGCGGTTTATGAGTAAATAATATATTGTAGACCGATTTCATCGGTTCGAATAAAATGTGATTAATTTTTTCTAAAATGTGGCTAGAGTGCTTCTCCGGGTTTACTGTTTACTACTGCACCTTGATGAGACGTTGTTCAAATAGATAAAATTTTAATTATTTCAAGCTAGAACTTGAAAGTTCTTTGTAAGTTTCGTTTTCAAACAAACAATCCGTCGAAGCTGTGACGTACTTCGAAGCGAATCAGCCATACGTTTTTTTTTTCATTCAGTATGATCATAAAAAGGCGTCCAACGTGCAAAACTTGTAAAGAAAAAAAATGTTCACGGACCACTAAAAATCGTAAACGAACTCTAGAACGGTCACACGAGTCGCAATCGATTACATTCGTTGTCCGACAAAATCATAATCATCGCCTACTTACCAAAGCTCGCGCAAAAAAAGAGAAATCAGTGTGAAACACGACGTGTAAACAGGAAAATAACAAGTAAGAATTCACACTTTAGTCAAAATGTGTATCTCGTATACCTTCTTCGAATTGTTGAAATAAAAAATATAAAGAAAAAAGTCAGTTATACGAGCCGTAACTGAGTGCGTTAACGTTTCGGGTGTGTTCGAAAAGTGTACAACATTTATATCATTCGATCTAAATCGTATTGAGAAAAAAATTTATATTTATTTAGAGTCCGTATAATGAACCGTACATAAAACTTTTAGCTTAGAGGCACTGCAAAGTAGGTGTTTGCTCGGAATAACCGACCGAAAATTTTGAAAACTAAAAAGTACCTATCTCAAATTACATTTCAGAGTACTCGCTATCTTCAGATTACGGAATTCAAGACACGATCTTGGGTTTTTTCTTTTCGTACCGTGTGGCGAAACGAAACGTTTGCAGAACTTTATACGGGTGGTACGGGACGGACGACAACGTGAATTTCCATAAACGAACCGTTAAACGAACGCGTTCCGTTGCAAAACTACATAGTATTACGCGTCGGCGTCGTCAAGTTTTATAATAATTTTAATGTAACAACAAAATATACCAAAAAAAACACTACGGATGTACCGCAATATAACTGTTCCGTTTCGTATTTTCTACGGTCAACAACAGTCCACGTATCCATTTGGCATCGTACACTACGGTGAACGTCTAAAAAAACATAGTAGGTAGGTTTACAAAGTACGGCTCACAAACGTTCTTCAAACGTTTTGTGCAAAAATATTACGCGAGTGCGCGAGGAATTCACCGGTCGTTCCGCGGCGAATAAATCGATTTCGATATGACGTTATATTTTATTAATTTTTTTTTTTTTTATCTCTTATCCACCGTCCGGTATCCGTAAGCATACTAGGTATATATACCAAAATAAATAAGATATCGAAGAAAACGAAATGTAAAAAAAAACACAGTTACCTGTATTACAGATGATAATTATAATAACCATGAGTTCTGTTGTTAAGACAACAACAATATATAGTTGTACCGAATATAATTACTAATATAAATACTAATCAGTATAACTACGATAGCTACGTCCGAAACGCACTGTGACAAACGGTTGTATTCGGGAACACATTTGTTGCTAATCGGTGAAGAGAGCTTTGGTTGTCATTATTTGTATTATTTCACCGTGCAGAAAACGATAAAAATGCTAAAAATATAGAAATATTGTTTTTATAGCGAATTATGACTTTTTTATTCTATTACGAGTTGTAAAATTATAATTCGAGTACCGTTCGGATGTTTTCAATACACAACAACCGTGTGTATTAAAAAATAAAAATTGTATCGTTTTATTATATTTTAATTTAAAGAACATAATTTTACGATTTTAAATTTGAAAAATCATTCTCAACATGATATGACTGGATTAATTTTAATGTACTGTATAATACAGTACACGAACTGTTACTGAATATTTCAGTCGCACTGTCTAGTATCTGTTAAAACAATTGAACGTATCAATAAATTTAGAAGAAAAAAAATCAACGGCGATGATGAGACAAAATTTCAAGGTTAAAAACCATTATAATCTCTTAATAAACATAGGTAAGGTACAATCTATAACGTGTAACTACGAGTTGGTGGTAAATTGTATTTTCTTATAAGAACGACGATTATAGCAGAAAATATATTTTTTTGACTAACGCTTGCGGAGATCAATTATTTTGTCAGACGTTTATCGCGTTATGTAGGAATAGCTATTACTTTTATGTTTTGTTTACTTTAAAATTCAGTACATCAAACAATAATTTCATATAGTATTTCGCTTCTCTAGGTATAGGTAACGAATTATTTAAGTCTTAAATTTAAATTGTCTTAAATTTTAAGACAATTTAATTGCAATACAGTTTTTTTGTGATAAATCAAAAGTAAACCGAACGACTACCATCTGTGTGCGATAAAAATTAGGTTTTGACGATTTTAACGGAATGTGTGACAAAATTTGAATTACTTCAAAAATATCTGATTGTGAGAGGTTAGTACTTAATGTTTAAAATCGTTTTACCAAATGTTTAGACAAATAAAACACATAGGTATGATGTAAATCGGATTCAAGTTTTAATTATAAAATAGGTTTTTATTTTTTTTAAATTCATTCTACTGATAAAAGTAAATTTAAAGTTTATAATTAGGAAGATAAAGCGTTTAAATAAAAAAATTTAGTTCGTCTCTCGTGTGTGTTCTTCATTTTAATTGAAAAAATTCATTGGTCATTGGTTATATTCGAAACTAATTAACACTTATACAGACACGTAAAATTTTTACACACAGGTTTAACATAAAATAATTCGTATTGTAATTCGTTACACGATTTTTGAATAGTCAATAATCGAACAAGTTTTGAGTACAATCTCGGAAACCAGAATCGTTTTCGCTCTTTATAAATTAGTTCGGTCGTAATGCATTCGAACCGGCTACGACTTACGTAAATAATATTTATACCAGAACTTTTTTTTTTTAATTAATTACTTTATTCATCAGAACGTGAAGTAATATCAACTTTACAAACTATAATTTGTTGTTTGAGTGGACTCGGAAATTGCAGATAACCTAATTCGTTAATTACTCGATAAAACTTTCGAAACGATGAGTATATATATCAAATTTGCATACACAATAAAACATGATTATTTTTAAAAAAAACACTACCGGTAATTTACTTAATACTTAAAGTGCGGTAGTGATTTATCATATTATAAGAGCATTATGTACAATCGGTCTCTACATTATTACTCTCTTATAATATTACTATTATATATACAAACACAGTACACGTAAATAGTTGTCCTTAACTTGTACAGTATAAATTATATTCCTTATTTATTACTATTTATAGACGCAAATGTAAGCAGTTTATATTAGTCATTTTCTTTGCCGTCGAACAGATAAAACATTTTGCACGTCCCATATTATGTGTACGCTAGTACAATATTTAATTGTTGTAATAATCGTTCGATTTCAGCATATTATTATTGTTTTTAGATACTGAGCGTCAGCGAAGAATGTATTGGTTTTACAATGATGTTTTTTTTTTTTCTGTGATCAAAAGTTCTTATGGTAAACCTGCACCAGTTTTAACGCGTGATACCTTAAAAGATAGATAATTGATCCTAGATCGTACTTTATTTGAAGCGTTTTTTAAAATTTTCATTATTTTTTAAGTTCTAAAGGGGAAAAACGAAAGCGGTCAAATTCCCGAAAGTGCTCCGTTTGACTTGACCGTTTATTTGCGTCATTTAAAATGGTTTAACGCGTTTACAGCTTAGTTTTCAAACGATCATTTTTGAGGGAGTTATGGAATTTTGACACTCTGTATTTATTAGACCGTATTCAATTCGATTTCGTTGCATATAAATGATATATTGTGTACCGAATCAACTGGACTCTGTTGTTACACAAGTGCAGACTCCTTCAAAACCGTTTGGCAAATGTTATAACGACGGGAAGATTAAGGATAATTGTCATACAACTATTACGTGTCGCGCCAACTTTAATCTCCTTAAGCTCTTGCAGATGGAAGTTTAAAGGCTTACGAGTAGTAATTGGCTTAAATCCAACCGTACCGTCCCTCGAAATTACCTTATCGGAGGAAGCGAATGGTTACTATTGTTGTAGTGTTTGCATCGACTTCGATGAATTCGCGATGAGATACATAGGCTTTGCAAACACGAATCGTGAAATTATACGATAAAATAAACTGGTTGTTCGTTATGCGTGTTAAATAAAAAGCCTATTTATACACGTGTGTGTATACATATTTCATTGTTTCGTTAGAGGTTTAAAAAGATCCCTAAAACCGTATTAATGTTATCCCGAATCGTATGCGTAGGAAAATAATTTGAATACCACAACAGTTTGTGGACGCAATACTATTTGACACTATACTCATTGGTTCTAAACAGGTTTAGAAATTGAGACAAAATTAGTTTCGATAAGACTACACAGGTATCAGTCCTAAACCGATAGGATGTGGACTGACAATGTTTAAAAAAAAAAGCCTTGTTTGTCCTGTAAAAATTTACCACTCAAACATAAAAAAATAAAAACTAAAAAGTTAACAAACTCATGCGAGCAAAGAAAACCGTGTTGATTTTTCAAAATATTCAGTAAATTTGCTCCGACGATAAAGTTTTAAGTACGATTTCCGAGGAAAATATTTACATTCTATTCACGTTAGGCAAACACTGTAAAAAAAGAAAAATGTAGTTGAATCGAGATTCCCGTATTTTGAACGGTACGCGTTATCGAGTAGTACCTACTGCTGTACATAATTTGTTTTAATTAATATTATTATTATTATAAAATAAAACATTTTTTTTTTTTTCGCCCATCAGAATTCAGAGTTATTCTTGTTTTTTTATTGTAGTAATTGCAACGTTCGGCATTGGTAAATCGGTGCCGGAGTAAACAAAAGGGAAATTTCGTTATTATTTTTTCAATAACTCGTTGATATTTAAAATCGGTTAAAATTCCTACAGAATTAATTAAAACGCGTAATTGTAAATAACCGACTCATTACGTGTTCGAAAACACGTTATTTTAAAAACTCGGCTACGGGCTGAAGTACACGCGCAAAGTGTTGAACAACGAAATGTTTTTCAGTGAAGGTAACAGATAGGTAATGAAAAATCAATACGAACTTGAGTCGCTAATACGTGTTATATTGAAAAATTTAAAGTGTTAACAAATAAAATACGAGTATTATAATACGAGTAGTACCTATTACAAATTACATTTCTCAACCGTTGAATTTTTTCGTCCTCGCAACACACGAAATCCTGTTAAGTGTTTTCAGATCCCGCGTTGAACACCCTGTACGTGCGGCTAAACACACGATACGGCATCGGATTGTTTTATTAACATATTGTACCAGAAGTTTTGAAAACGATCCTCACGTTGTCGATAAAAAATGTATTAATTTTTAACCGCGCGTGCGGTTTAATTTCGTACATTTTTTTCCACTCACGTTCCGCGCTTTTATTCTCGCACACTGTTATTAATCTCTTTTTGCCCGTTCTAAAATCAACAAAAATCGTCAGCTCAGCTATGAATTTCGCGGAAAATCGTTTTCAGCGTGCGTTTTTGCATCCGCCCGCACACGAACAATGCACGAGACGGGGGGAAAAACAAAATCGTTATTTTTTTTGTTCGAATACGTTTTGCGAGCGCCAGAACGAAACCGCCGTAGGCGCCTAAACGTTCGATTATACTCTCGTGGTACACTGTTTGACATCCGCTTTTGTCGTAACAATAAGTACGAGTAAAATCGGAGCATTCATTCGGCGCGAAGAAAAAAGTGAGGTTTTCAAAGTAGGTAAAACAATTAAAATTTTGAGAAAAAAACGCACTTTGAGTAACGCGCGACGCCTTGGTCCCCAAACCACCTCTTTCGTGGCAGTTGCCGACTCTAAAAAAAATCTTCCGACTGCCGGGGAAAAAACAAACGTTGTTGTAACAACACGTTCGTTACGCTACGCTCAGTTTTTATACGTCGCGGCGTAATGCGCCGCAAAAAACCCGTAAAATAAAGACGATATTGTATTACGTCTCGGATTCCAGAAAACGCAGTAATCAGATATCCAAAATTACACGTTTCTAATGTAAATTTAATGTTTTTCACATTCATTCCCGTCATCATCATCAAAAAGCTCCGTCGAAAACGTGGATGCCAAATAATAACAACAACGTACACCGCTCTGCGGGTTTACCGCGCGCGGTGACGTTCTGCGCGTTATATTGTCGTGACACGTATAGTTATTTACCACTTTTCCCGCACAAAGAAACGTATTTATACAATATTGTTTTATAACGTATTAACGTGAACCCGAACGAACGAAACGGCGCGAGAACAACAAGGAGAGTATAGAAAACACAACATTTCGTCGGGCGCACATGACCCCGATAAAACGGATCGACAGCTTTCTTCCGCTGGCACCGAACGACCACCGATCTCCACGCGCGTAAAAAATCAAATGGCCGTCGAGAACGGAATAAAGCGGGTTTTAATGTGCATCAAACGTTTTGGAGCGAAAAAATGAAAAAATGGTCCGACGCGACCAAAACGATGCCAAGTGTCGACCTATCCAGTCCGACGCGAAATTCAACCCGGCCGCGTTTTCACACATCATCTGCGGGTAAATAAATCGAACTATTCCCAATCTCCGACTTTTCGTGCTGGTTCGGCCCGCGCAGGATTCGGCCCCCGTCGTGGGTAAGATCGAGGGAAAATTGAACCCGAATATTTCCTTGTTTAACGGATTCGTCGGTTGAATTCGACAAAGTTGACTACTCGCATTTGTAGTGCGCACTTGGTGATGATCCGTACTGAACAAAACTTTAAGCCCCCGTCGCGGTCTGCGTTGGTTGTTCCCTGTTCGTCGCCACGTTTTCTTCGCAGAGTTTGCGTACGGTAAAAAATGATTTCCGAACGGTGCTTGCGGACGAACGAGCGGCGCGGGTGGACGCTACCCACAGCTATAGACACAGTGTAGAAACCTGTACTTATAACCTATACCTACCTACTATACGGCTGTATATTTTCCTCCGGCGGTTGTCCGGAATGTAACCTATACATACGTATTGCAGGCACGTGAACAGCTATGCACCGGACCAAACGACGTGCCGATAAAAAAAAAAAACAATAATTACAACCTATATTAATTATACACGTTTATTACGCGCCTATATGTGTTCAAAAGCAGCGAAACCAGAATACCGTGTTGGAACGCGTTTTTGGAATTTTTTTTTTGGTCCGTTCGCCGTCCTGCGGCCAAGATGTCACGTGCGCGCCTGCTTAGTGCCAAACTGGATCGTTCGGTTTGATTTTCATTCGACTTTTTTCACTTTACTTTCGAACTTTTTGCAACAAATTTTTCAAACTCTGGTTGAAAAACGCTAGCCTTCGTGCATAAATGACTTTTTCAAAACGCGAGACAAATGTATACCGCGAATTCCTATGGGAACATGTTATTTATCGGTACGTACATACAGTTGATTTTATATACGGTGAAATATCGTGAAAATACGATATTATAATAATACGACGATCACGTGTTAATAATGCATAGCGGCGCATCTTTTATGTTTGATGTGCGCATTAATTAAAGTTTGGCCGGTATGAGTCGTAAGAAAAAATGTACGCGTTGTCCAGGCTCGCGTATTCCGACAACAAAGTCGTGTTTATGGTAATTTCGTACTATCTACGTACGTTTTCTATGTACATACTCGGAGCGCGTATACAAGCGCATCGTCGTTATACATTCAATTACTACCGCGTATTTTTCCACGATACTTAGGTTCAAAGCCATTATCAGAATTAATAAGATACGCGGCGATTCGTCGTGGCGTTGAACGAAATATTTTTAATACAAAATAATGTAAAATCGTATGAAATAATAACAGACTGTCGCGCGTGTGTCACACGTTTTACAAAATTTGCGCGTTTCATAACGGAGAAAATTAACATTCGTCCGTCAATGACAAATTATATACACACGAAACCGTCAGATTAACTTCAATTACACACCAATGATGATCAATCAAAGTCGCAACAACAACGAGTGGGCACCGGTATAACGATAGATAACCTGCAGTAACACGGGCGCGTAGGTCTCGAAACGGGGGAAAAACAAAATCGCTACCAAACTATAAATGTAGACGCGTTCAACACTAAACCGGATGGTCCAACACAGGTACCAACGGCACGATACACTCTTAAATACGTTTACCCGCGTCGTTCTGTTGATGTTTAGAATATGGGACTCATAGGTTTGAGTTTAAAATTTCACAAAAACACGGATGAAGAAACGCGGTTTGAGAAAAATTGGTTTCGACCGAAGGCCACCGCGAGTTTTACTAATCACGTATCGCGCCGGTAATCTTTCGAGCGGAGTTTCAGCTGTGGCGTATACACGTGTTTTTTTACACAATATTCGCGGGGTAGTTTCGAGTGCGATTATCAACGTTCTCTTATAATCGCCGACACAATCAAACGACAAAATCAAACGACAAAATAATAACAAGTAAAACGATATCACGTTTCGCGCGCGCCCGAATCCGGCCGGACCGCGGTGGTAGAGAAGGGCGCGCGCGCGCACGACGCATCACTCCCCCGCGGTATCGCTCGCTCGCGGCTTATCATTCCGCGGTGGAACGCCACCGCAGATACGTATTATCATCACAAAACGTAGGTATAATCGTCATCACGGGACCACGTCTATAGAATAAAACTCGACATTTAATCTCGATTTTCCTCGTCGACGTTAGACAAAACCGGTGTGTCACGACGACCACCGCGGCGGACCCGTCTGCCGTTTTTCCCGACGGTGGCCGCTCCGTCGGAACGAAAAATCGCTCTCCTCACCTCATTCGAGTCGGCGGCGGCGGCCGGATCTCGTTGCATTTTCTTTCTTCGCCGGCGGTCGGAACGCGCGCCAAAACCATGACAGTTCGGGCGGCACCGGCGGTCGAATTTTTCTACGTCCGTGCACGGACGACGCGAATTCGACGGCGGGGAAAAAAAACGGAAAAGAAAAAACCCGAAGAAACGACGTCGTTATCGTCCTGTCGCGGTGGCGTTTCTCGCGGAGCGCCCGAGTTCCGGTACGCACTCGTCCGGCTGGTGGCGTCGACTGCCGCCGAGACTCGCTCGCACGCGGCCGCCACCGGCAACAACGCCGCCGCCGACAACCGGTCCCTCTCGGTCGTCGACGCACGCATGCGCAGAAAACACCACACGCACACGCGCGCGCACGGCACCGGCCACGATACTCGGGCCGCTCCGACGAGAAACCGTCGTCGACCACGGAAAAAAAGTAATAATAACGAAAAACAATTCGGGTGCCACTCGGAACGGACACGTTTTATTATAGAGAGGATCGCCCGGCGGTTTCCGCTTGAACCGTTCGGTACGGTTGCAGTGGCGCAACTAGACACTTGGGGGCCCTAAAGTCAAATATAAAATGGGGCCCCTCCCAAATTTGTAATGAATAAAATGTGGAAAAAAATAGTCTATGGGGGCCCCCAATTTATTAGGGCCCCAAAGTTTCACTTTGCCAACTTCCCCGCTAGTTGCGCCACTGT